>QRFJ01006920.1:0-61342 GCA_006176705.1 Cocos nucifera
AGCGAGAGAAGATAATCTGGCGGTACCAACCGCCTGGATCCATGGACCCGACTGATGGCTTCAACGGCTGAGTCGCTTTGGCTTGGCTGGCTTGGTGGTCGGCTTGCGAGCCGCTGAGCCGTTTTCTTTTTTATTTAATTTTTATTTATTTTATATTTTAAAAAATTCATATCTTTTCCATTTTAGCTCCGTTTTCTTGAAATTTATTTCGTTGTGCAAAAATGAGCTTTCTATTAATAATAAATTTTATTTTTTAATTTTTTTTTTTTTTTATTATTTTTAATTAATTTTTATTAATAAAATATGTATTTTTTAAAAAAAAAAAATTATTAATTCTTAAAAAATTAATATAAATTAATTAATAAATTATATTTTTATTAATGAATTATGATGTTTACACCCCCCAACTTAAAGCTTTGCTCGTCCTCGAGTAAAGAAAGAATTTAGTTTTAAATACCTTTTAACTTTGAGTTTCGAATTTTACCTAAGCAATTTTCAAAATGGCATTGATATTCAGTATAGCTTAAAATGAGATATACATTGGGGTATTATTACTTATCAATAGAAATTAAGTAAAGAAATAAATTTTTCAGAACTTTTCTAAATATTCTCTTTATCTCTGATTGTCTAAACTTTCATATAGGTAGGTGTATTGCTACTTCCATCCTTCATTTATTAATTTTTATTTTCACATTGCCCACTTTTTTGATGCGAATATCATTGCTTACTTAGCAACGGGACCGGTACTCGTGGAAACCAATATTTTTTTTTTTTCTTTTCCTTTTTTTTTTTTTTTTTTTACGTTGTACACTTTGAGTTGTCTTAACTCCTTAAGCTTTCTATTTGATCTATATAGCGAGTCTTGGGCCAATGACTCCCAACCAGTTGGCTTTAGGGCACTAGGTATAGAATACCCCTGGGCTTACTAGCTCGAATCAAATAGGCTACGAGTTAAGACTAGCTTTACATGAGCTTTGCCCTTCCACCTTTGATGCGAAACTCAATGCTTGCTTAGCAAAGAGCCCGGTTACTCAGTGAAGTACTTGAACTATTTTTTAAATAAATTTTATATGAAGAAAGTATAGTTACCCTAAAAAGCCTAAAAAGTAGACTTTTCTTGATGTAGTAAATAATTAGAAATGCAAAAAAAAAATTTATTTCTGAAACTTAATCTTTATTGAATTTTTAATACTTGATTCCTCAATATTCATAGATTCTCTAATCTGTTCAATTTTTTTTTAATGTTAGTTTAAATTCGATTCTTAGCATAATCAGGATTAATCTAAATACTAATTTTTTGAGGACTAAATTTTAAAAATTTTTTTTCTCTCCCCACTTAATCGACATTGTCTCAATGGAGAAAAAGAAAATAAGGATGTAATAAAAAAATGAAAGAATACACCTAACTAGTATATTTATATTTATTATTTATTTTTTATTTATTTATTATTTTTTTATGCTTTTATAAAATTTGAGCTCTCCCTCCAACTTATTCAATTATCCTAAAAGAAAAATAAGATAAATTAGATAAAACTAAATATGGGTTGCCTCCAACAAGCGCTAAGTTTACTGTCTTCAGCCAGACACAATGTAGCTCACTATCCTTATCGAATATTGGATTGACAAATTCCAATGGTTTGATTGCCAATCTCAGAAAGTTGATGATTTTAATCCCATTATCGATATATTCACTGTTAATTTTGGATATATTTTATAATTTCATTCTCAGACCCAGTTTATTAAGAAACTCCATTTGTTTTCTAAATGCTCATGAAATGAGTTTTTGGGTTAAGTTTGTTCATGGGTGCTGGAATGGTGACTAAAGGCGATTTTAATTTCTGGGGTAAATTATTGATCCTGCTTAAATAACTCCATTGATATTTCAATTACATGCCTTTTGATTTTATAAGAAGAGCTTCTTGGTTGAAGAGAATAGGACATTAGGTTTATAAGTCTCGGGAAATCATTTATTTCTTTTCCCTATTTCTATCTCATTTAAATTGGAACTAGTACTAATTTCTGGCTCGGTTCTTCTATGTGGTTAGTCTCAGTACTAACCAGTTCTTCTAAATTTTCATTTTGGCTAGCATCAGTACTAGCCTCTCTCACCTGGTCTCGGTATGGTTCCATAAGAATCCTATAGCTTTTAAGTTCAGGAATTACTTTGTATTCTCAAATTGAGATTCTTAGATGAATATTAGATTGATAATTTAATCCAGGTGGTTGGTAGTCATTAGTGGGTTATTTAAATTGGTAGGTTGATAGTGATCTAATTCTCTCCTCATGTTAGATCAACTATTATCCTATTTGAGCTTCTAGTCTGGCGATAGATTGCTGTTGAGTTAGAATTAATTGTTGAAGTTGGTTAAATCTATCATCAGCTAGATTGGTCTGTTGAGGAGGTGGGTATGAAGGCTGATTATAATATGATGGCTGATTAAACTGACTAGGCTGACCATTATTATAGGCATAATTTTGATAATTTTGCTCAAGTGAAATTTGGTCTGAGCCTGAGTCTGTTGGGTTGTCCAAGAAAAATTAAACTTCCAATCTGAATTATATGAATTTGAAAATGGGTCATTAATCAATTTAGAGTATCCTTGAGTAGCTTGAACTTGTTCTTGGATAAAATGTGGAAACTGTGCAGTCATAGGATATTCACTTACATGATGGGTTGGACTAGCACAGATTGAATAACTCTCCTGATAATTAGAAGATTGTTGACCTAGGGTTAGGAGTTGATCTATTTTCTGATCAAGAAGGACAACTTTATTTAATTTTTGGACTATTAGATTTATATTAGCTATTTGATTATTATGTTTAATGTGAATCAACCATTCAATTAAGTTCAACTAAATCAGAAAAAGCGATTTCCTACCATGCATGGTGTAACCCTAATGTATGGTTTAAAAATTTTTAGAATATTTTTTTATTTTTTTATTATTATTTTATTATATTAAAAATTATTTTTTTAATTATTTTCATTTGTTAATTTTAATTTAATTTAATTTAATTTAATTATTAATTTTTAGTTAGTTTAATTTTTATTTTATTTTATTTTTAGAGGAAAAGAAGAAAGAAAAAAAAGAGAGAGGAGTCCTAGAACTAAGAAGAAAGAGAAGAATTCGTTTAATTAATTATTTAGCAAATCAAGTTGGTCATCCATCCTGACTAAGGGTTATCTAGATCTAGACACTCCTAACTGCTAAGGTCACCTTCAAGCCCTAGTTAGGATTAGCCAATCAACGGCAGGTAAGTGTAAGATGGGAGTCCCCCCGTTGCTTGCGTTAGACCCAATTATGCTTGGTCAGGTAAAAACGGAACAATTTAGAAACACCTTCCTTCGGGCCCAATCCTGAACCACTTCCCTAGAACCCCAAATTGATTTACAAAACTGGTTCAACTCTTGGATTCTTACCTATTGAGCTCAGTTCTAGGGTTGATGTCAATTGAGTTTAATTTAAAGGCTTAGGTCAATGCTGGTTGGTTTTTGTGGGTAAGGAAGGGTGATCAAATCCCACCTTATCTTGTTTAATTGGGTTTGCCCTTATTTGATTTAAATGATATGAATTCAATATTAAGCAATTTAAACTAGATGCATGCAACTATTATTATGAAAGACTTACCTTGCCTCCAGAATCACAAAAAAAATAAAAATAAAGATAAAAATAAAACTAATATATGATGCTCTAAGCAGTTTAGATTTCAATCTTGTCATGAATTTTTTAATTAGATTTAAATGAATTTTTTTAAATTAATTTAAAAATAAAATAAATAAATAAATAAAATAAAGAAAAGAGACTAGGGTAGGAATTGATCACCAGGCAAAACTTCTGATTCTTTTTTTCTTTTTTTTTTTTCCTGCATAATAAAAAAAATAGCAAAAATAAAATTTTATTTATAATTATTTAGAAAATCAAGATCAAATTTATATATGCTTCCCCGGACGGCCAAGCAGCCCTATATAATCATGAGAATCAAGTCTAGAGTCATCGCCATAGAGTGAAATAATAGAAAGAGTTTCTATTTAGATTTTCACATGGATCGAACGAATGATTACATCATATGACAGAGACTAGGGTTTAGTACCTTAACCCTAATGATCGGAGCTCAAGATAGAAGGACTTAATCACACAGGTAGCTGCATAAGAGATTTGCATTCTCTGATGGTTGCCACCATATATGCTAGGGTCATAGTGAATTTTGGGGCAATTAGATGATTTAGATGATCGATCATTCTAATTTCGAATCATAGGAGTTTGATCCATCGAAGGTTCGATGTGTCGTGATAGGATAATGAATATCCCATTACCAACAGAACTAACCTAACTGGGTCACACAAACAAGGGTTTTGAATCTAAGTGATCATCTTAAACCGATCTAGTTAATGATCTAAATGGATTCAATAGGTTCAAAAAATGTGTAGCATCTTGAACTAACGTTTTCTTTTGCTATCATAAAATTATCCTGTCTAAGCCAAAGAAGTTTGTGCTCAATCATAGGCCTTCAATAGTCTGACTGGAGGTTGTCAAAGTCAGATAAGGTTGTTTATTTTGTAAGACATACTTGCATTTTTGGTCACCTGTCTTTTTTGTTCTTTTGACTTTGGCAAACGTCTACCTGATTGGTCAAACATTGATCGTTGACCATTTGACCTTTGACCACATGTCATGACTATTGGAGAGCTGGGGGCCTATCCTCCTGCCAGAATAGCAAGGAAGAGGGTGCCGCCATCCTTGGCGTGTGCCAAGTGGAGGCGCCTAGGAGTCCCTGTGGACAGGGACCATCTCCTTTTTGGATTTCAATTAGAGTTCTTAAGAATCACTTTGACTGGTCTGATCCTCTAAGTAGGAATCCAGGACTCTTTTCACCAATCAGATTTATACTGATTTCACAAAAGGTTGTGATTGATTAGAAGAGAGAAGTTGGATCACAAACGGTCTATAAATAAGACCCTGCGCAACCGATTGTGATTGGAAGTGATTAAAGGAATCAAATTCCCCACGCCCAAGGCTGCCTCTCCCCTTCCTCCACACAACCACCTTCTCTCTACTCTCCACATCCAAAAGGAGTTTTGGATTTTTGGTTGGTGCAATCCGATCAAAATAGGCAACTAAAAGCTAGAAAGGCTGCGCTGCGCAAAGGCAATGCTGATCTTCAAAAGAAGTTTTGAAGATCCTCCAGATCAGATTTAGATCTGATTTTTGAAGGCGTAATAGAGAAAAAAAGGATCTCTAGATCCAGCTCGAATAGATATCGGTAGAGGCCAGGCGCTTGCATGGCTAGATCCAGAATCTTTCGCTGCAAACAGGATCATCAACGGATAATAGGATTACCCATATCAAGATAAATTAAATCTGATTTAATTTATCTAATTTTATTTTAATTTTTAAAATAATAATAATCAGATCTGAAATATCCTAGATCTGATCTAGATCAAAGAGAAATAATTTTGAAATATATCTCTTGATCTAATCAGATCTGAACGAACTTGATCTAGAAAATCAGGATTTTCCTTCAAATACTGTTATCGTATACAGGTGAAGTATAGGGATACATTTTACTGAACATGATTCAACTATGGAGCTCTCTGCTGTCAAGAGTTGCTTGTGAAGGATATGGATATAAGTGTCCCTTAGACCTGAGATCACCACGATGACTTACAGGCAACTCACTGCACTTAGGTACTAGACTATCTAAATTTTTAATTCAGTGATGAAAGGCTACTAGGTGCAGTCAAGTACTTGTAAAGTCGGTGCATGAGTCAAAATGGGATTGACCCCTCGAAGTGTTGGAGCAAGTGCATCACCATATTTCAATTTAGCGAACCCTCGATCGGGATGGTCCATGTGATGGACACTGAATTTTGAAATACTCTATGGATGAATTTTAGGATTGACAGTAAATCCTATATCATCCTTTGAGTATCGAGGTTGAGGAGATGAATTATACGACAACCATATGCCACAAGTTCGTCATTGTTATGTTGTGACTTTTTGACCTATTCGCATGTCGGGTACCATTGCTAAATGGTCACATCGATTGGTATAGAAAATTAGTTCCTATGCTACCGACCTAAGATTCAAACTTATCGGATCATATACAATAAGAGTTTCTACCTGATCTGACTGATCAAGAGTTCCAATGGTCTAAAACTCTATGGTCAGGAGTCCCACTAGACTGAAACTCTGTGACCAGGAGTCCCACTAGACTGAGACTCTATCTTTGTGGATCTCAATGGACTGAAACTCAGAGTTCTACTTGTCTGAAACTCTCTGATCAAAAGTTTCACTGGTCTAGGATTCTATGATCATGAGTTTCATTCGTTTGAGATACTAGATTCAAGAGTTCCACTGATTTGGGATTCTTTAGGAGTTTCATGTTGATGGAACTATGTTGCCCAAACACCCACCAAATTAGGATTCTATATTTTTGGAGGATTAATTGGCAATTTAATTTCTAATTAGCTTAATTTGATTAAGCAATAAGAATTTGATCAAGTCTGATTGAATTTGATTCGATTGAAATTGACCCGATCGGATCATGAGATGACCTAATCACTATGGGAGATTTGATCCTGATTTGATCAGGGGTTGAATCTAATTAATTTCTAATTTGATTAGAATTTTATTGGATTAGATTAAGCCTAATTTGGTTGAATTTAATATGAACTAATTGATTTTAGTTAATTAATTTGGTTGAAACCAATTTGGACCAAGTCAAATGAGATTTGAATTCAAACTCTCCCTAGCACCCACAATATTTAACTTTTCCACCTTTTTGCATGCCCCATCTCTATTCTATGTAAGTTTTTCTCACATAGAAGAGAGGTTTCTGCACGCCCTCTCACTTCTCTTTTTGACCTGGTCTAATGGTTGAGCTGGTTTAAATTTAAGTTGAATTTTGAATTCAACTTAGATTGTTATCGATTGAAACTCCCTAACCCACTCAACACTTATCCATTTCTCCACGCCCCTTATGCTTTTGATACAATTTTTGTGCATTTTTGGGTCAGAGTGCACAGAAGGAGAGTCCTTCTGTGCATCAATCACTTTAGGGGGTGTTGGATTTGGATAAGGAATACACTTGAATTTTGAATTCAACTGGAGATGGTTAAAACCCACTAACCTTCCTTATCCATGTGTTTTTCCCACTGTGTCACACTTTTTAAAAAGGATTTTCTTTGGGCATGCATGGGTTAACGTGAAGAATTAGAGAGGGGTGTGGGAAGGTTTCTTAGAGAGAGAATATCTAAGTGGGGCGTAGCTGTCTGGGGTGGAAAAGTCAAACATTATTTCCTACGCCACATCCTTCCTAACTCCATTTTTTTTTCTTTTTTTCTCTTATTATTACTCATTTAAAAGGGGGTTTGAAAGTGAGTGTAAGGGAGAGAGAGAATCCCTCTACCCGTGAAAATTATTTAATGTGAAAATTCAAAAAGGAGTGGGCGTGAGAGAGTTTTCGGGCGTTAGGATTTTCGATGAGTGAAAAACCTAGGGTTGGGATCCTAGGTTCAGTTGGAGAGATCGAGTGCTGTGAGCATCAGATCATCACCAAATTTGACACACCACCTCATCATCCTCCAAAAAGCAAGTTTGGATTTTCTAGAGTATCTAAAAGATCAGAAAGAAGATGATCGATTGGATCGATCGAGATCAACCATCAAAGGCGCTAACAAGGAGCTAGCACTTCGGTGGAGCTGGTCAGGATCAGAAGCTTTGTATGGACCAACCATAGAGGTTGGATGAGTGTGTGGCTATAGCATAACACTAGTGGCTTATTTTAGTGGATTCAGATCGTAGAGATCAGCTACCCACGTACAGGTATCAAGTTTTGAACTTGAATTGATCAGCAAATATGATTTGCTGATCGATCGCATTTAAATTTTAAATTACATATTAGCATGTCTAGATCCTAAGTAGGATAATTGATTAGATCAATGCATATTGTAGAATTAATATTAGATTAATTTTAGCTTTTGCTATAATTAATTCAAAATTTTTTTTTGAAAAGCATGCCTAAATCCTCTCAATTTTCTTTAGGGGTATCAGAGCAAGGGTTGCTTGACATGTTTTAATATATAATTAAAAATATTAAATACCTACATATATGATATATTTTAGACCCAGATAACTTAGTAATCAAGGATGAATGAGCTACCAAACTATCCAATCATAAGAGACAAGTATGATTTAAAGGCCATCTCCTTCCATTCAATGGGGATCCCTTATGATAGTTGGGGTACCACCATGAACTCATTCATTAAGATGAATAGTGAAAAAATTTTTATGATTGAAATTATTTCAATTAGAAAGTTAAATATGAATGTATTTAGATTAGATCTAAAAGATAATTCATGGTTTAATTTTCATTATACTTGATTTTCTATTTAAAATTAGCAATAGGCTGTTGCTCTTTGAGAAATGAGCCGACCTATTTTTGAAACGAGTCGACCCATTTAGAAAATAAAAAATAATTTTTTTTAAAATTTAAAATTATTTTTAAAATATCGAACCACAATCCATCAGTCCAAAACTTAATTAAAAGAATTAAGTATTATTTATAGAATCTAGAATTATGAATTAAAGATTCTAAGACATAGTCATAAGATTGTGGGTTAAAGGGTTAGATGAATTAGATTCATTAATTAGGTTAGATCTGAGATTAGTTAAAGAATAGATTAATCTAGAGTAATTGATCAAATCTAATCAAATATTGAATTAGATTAGATCAAGGACACTCTAGATTGAACTTCAATAGTTGTAGTTGGATAAGTCCATATCTTTAACTAGATCACGATGGACTTAATTCATGGCTACGTGGTTAAGTCCAAAATTACTTGGTTGATTGGATTAAACCTAATTAATCAATTGGTATCTAAGATAAGTTTGGTAGTCTAGATCAGTGATTTTTAATTAGGAGCTACTTACACTGATTCGATCTTTGATGAGTTAATGACATATCCCTTCCACTGATCTCACTTATCTGACCGACATGGTCGATTTGAATTTAATTAGATCACTTAGTGATTCGAGCTAACCCATATCACTAGAAATTAGTTTAACTAATTTAAATCAGTAAGACTGAATTAGGTGGCCATGGATCTAAATTAATCCTAATCCTAACCTGCTGACTTAGTGAAGTGAGTGGAAGGGTTTGACTTGGTAAAGTCAGTGGGAGAAATTGGTTCCTATTTTCTTTTAAATCATAAGTAATCTAAATTCTCTAAATTATTAGATCCTTAAAATGACTAAGTTATGGGTATAATCAAGTCATAGCCTTCCATTAAGATGAATAGTAATGAGTCCAATTTTTTGGATGGATATTGGAGGTGCCTTACACCTGGTGTTCATTTGAATGTTGGAATTAATATACATTATACGATGATTTGGTTGCGCTCTCTTAATGGTGATCAAGTTAGTTAGAGCTTTCCTCGGACCTGGTTTGATGCACCAAAGTCAATCATGTTAATGGTTGGACCTAACCAGACCTTTTCAGTGGAGGCTATAGCCTACTGACTTGGCATCTAGGATAAAATCTAAATACTATAAATTATTTTAAAAAATAATTGATTATGAACCTACCTGTAGATGCACAAGAATTAGTCAGAGCTTTCCTCAAGCCTATCTGTAGTCTATATGAATTTCAGTATCCACTAAGGAGTTAGTGTAATTCCTTAAATTGAAGGTAGAGGCTATCAATTCATTAAAAATAGTGAAAGAATCTTTAGACTAAAATCCAAATCTTTAGAATTTAAATAATTTGAGTATTAATAAAATTTTATATTTTTTTTAGATAAATAGAATGGTTAGTATAAGTCCGCTCCATCCACTGTTGGATAGTAGAAAGCATTTAGAATCTGAATACGAGAAGTCTAGTGTTGACCCTAATAAGGCAGACCCAAAGAGGAATGGTCCTCTTGACTTGAATAAGCTGAACAGGAATAACCAGCAAGGTATTGCTGGGCAAGGATGTTATATAATAACATCTTGTAATTTCACTATTTGTGATACATCTACCTAGATATTAGATACCAGAAGTCCAATACACATATGTAATTCATTGCATGGATTTCAAATTGATAGAAAGTTTGAAGATGGTGAAAGATTTCTTAATGTTGGGGATGGAAGGAACATTCCAGTCTTAGCATTGAAAACTCTTGAGCTTATTTTTAAAAATAATAATATTATTTTAAGTGACTGTTACTATTATGCATCTTTTATGATGAACATAATATCCGTTGGGCTTTTGGCTTAGGATGGTTATAATTTATCAATAAAGAGACATTATTGCGATTTCATTATGAATGATGTTATAATAATGCAAGAACAATTAAGAAATGGTATTTATGTTTTATCACAGTCTATTAGTATAATGTACACATCAAATAAACATCCAAAACTAGATAATGTCATTGATACCTATCTTTGGCACTGTAGGCTCGATCATATAAACAAGAATAGGATTAACAGATTAGTCAAGGAGTGTATCCTTGACATCGATGGTTATGAATCATTGAATACCTATAAATCCTGTCTTCTTGGTAAGATGATCAAATCATCTTTTACTAAAAAGGATGAATGGGCCACTAAGCTTCTGGATCTAGTACATACTGATGCATGTGGATCTATGAACACATGTGCTAGAGGTAGGTTCTACTACTTCATTACATTTACTGACGACCTATCTAGGTATGGGTACATCTATCTTATGAAGAGTAAATCTGATTCATTTGAAATATTCAAATGATATCGAAATAAGATAAAAAATAATATGGAAAGAGTATTAAATCTCTTCGATCTGACTGAGGAGATGAATACCTTTCTAATGACTTTTTGATATATCCAGGAGAGAATGGGATTCTCTCACAATGGACCCCTCCTGAAATATCATAGAATAATGGTGTATCTAAAAGGAGGAATCGAATCCTGTTAAACATGGTTCAGTTCATGATTGGATTTGCGAGTCTGTTAATTTTATTTTGGGGGTATGCAATGAGACTGCTTATTTTATTTTGAATAATATTTCAAGCAAGTCTATCATAAAAACTCCATATGAGATATGGACTAGCCATAGGTTGACACTCTCTCACCTTAAGGTTTAAGAATGTTCGGCTTATGTGAAATGTTTGCAGGCAGAAAAGTTTGAACCAAGGTTCGATAAATGCTTGTTCATAGGGTATCCCAAGAAAACTAGGAATTATTACTTCTACCTTGCTGAAGAGCAAAACATGTTCGTCAGCATTAGGGCAGTCTTTTTAGAAAAAAGGTTTTTTATAGAAGAAACTGCTACCTCTAATATTGAGCTTAGTAAAGTTCGACAGATGAAAGAACCGACATATTCTAGTGAACCTACAAAACTAGATTTGATAAGATCAAATCCAGAGCTTATTCAAGAGGTACCAAGAAGATCTGGTAGAGTACCACATCAGCCAGATAGATACTATAATTTCTTGCTCTGGGATGGTGATCCTGTTGAACTCGATAAGAACGATGAGGATCCAATCACCTACATGGATGCCATGTAAAGGTCTAACTTCGATAAATAGCTAGAAGCCATAAAGTCCAAAATGGAGTCCATGAAGGTCAACAATGTATGGACACTAGTTGATCTACCTGAAAGGGAAAAATCTATTAGGTGTAAATGAATTTTCAAAAGAAAATGAAGCACAGATGAGAAGGTAGAGATCTTTAAAGCCTATCTGATTGCTAAGAAATATCATCAGTATTATGGTATTGACTATGTTGAGATATTTTTTTCAATGGCAATGCTCAAGTTCATTCGGATCATGCTTGCGATAGTGGCATACCTAGACTATGAGATCTGGTAAATGGATATGAAGACAGCTTTCTTAAATAGAGAGCTAGACGAAGAGGTGTATATGATATAGCTTGAGGGTTTCACATCCATAGACGAGTCCAATGTATGCAACCTTTAGAGATCCATCTATGGATTGAAGCAGGCATCTTGTAGTTGGAACATGCATTTTTGATAAGATGATCAGAACGTACGGCTTTGTTAAGAATGGAGAAGAACCTTGCATCCATAAGTGGGCTAATAGTTCTATAATCGTATTTCTTATTTTGTATGTAGATGATATTCTCTTAATCGAAAATGACATTCCTTCTCTACAAGGAATAAAAATTTGGTTGTCGTCGTAATTCTCCATGAAGAATTTAGAAGAAGCATCCTACATCCTAGGAATGAAGATCTATAAGGATAGATCCAAAAGATTACTTGATTATCCCAGTCCACGTACATTGATACCATGTTGAAGAGGTTCAGCATGGAGAATTTCAAGGACTATCTCTCAATAGGCTATGAAATTTTTTTTTTGAAGAGGATGTAGGTGGTGTGGTGCTCCCAAGCCTTGGAAGGCCACGGGCGGAGCCAGGGTGAGGGCTTTGGGGAGGCTGGGATAGGTGTGGTCCTACAGCTAGAATAGGAGTTGTCTTAGGGTGGAGGTCACATATAGCTCTTCATGAGCTTGAGGTTCAGATATTGAGGGCCTCTAGGGGCTTGGTTGGTGCTTCGGAGATCTGGAATACAAGGTAGAGCAAGAAACCAAAGTCGGAGCTTGAAGGCTGTAGAAAAAAAAATTTTCTGCAGGTTAGTCGGCTTAGTCCAAAATTGGATCGGCTAAGTCTTAGAGCATAGATAAAATAGAGAGCTGTGCCTTCGGGACTGTTGGCATGGCATAGGACTAGGCTGGCTCAGTTTCAAACTGAGCCGACCTAGTGGAACTTAGCCGACTCAGTGCTGAGACTGAGCCGACTCAGTGCGTCGGTAGAGTTACGTGAGGGTCTATTTTGGGCTAGGATCTGGGTTAATCCTAGGGGTCTTAAGACTTGGTTCAAGAGGTCTTAAGGAGGCTAATTCATGTATGGGTTGGGTTAGCCTAGGAGAATTTTTGAGCTAGGACTTATTAGGATTCATGTGGAAACTCTAGGATATATAAATCAGGATATTATAACTTTTACAATAAGATTAGAATACAATTGAGCTTTTCTCTCTAACTCTCTTCTCTCTTCTCTTTAGTTCCAACACCAAAAATTCTAGCTTCTCTCATCTTTCTTAGATCTTCTTCAGTTTGCTGGATTAACACCCAGGTTCACACAAGAGATCGGATCTATCGCTGTGGCTCTAAGCAGCCATAAGAACAACAATTGGTATCAGAGCCCAATTGAGCATGAAGAAGGAAGAAGATCGATTTTCAGCAGAGATCAGCAGCGAGATTCAGATCAAAATGCTTTCTCCAGGCTTCATGAGGAAGGAAGAGATCATAGGACTACTATCCACCATCTCTAATCAAGGTATTTCTCAGATCTACCGCTTTGCTGTTATTTAATTTGGATTGATCATGGAGAACAATGGGTTGAAGGTAGGATTAGAGAAGTTTGATGAAAAGAAAAGTTTTACAATATGGATGGTAAGGGTGGAGGATCTGCTGGTTCAGATGAGGCTGAATTTAGCCTTGGAGGATAGGCCAAAGGAGATGATAGACAAGGAGTGGTTGTCCTTGGAGGAAAGGGCATGTGCCATGATTAGGACATATTTGGCGGATGAGGTTTTGTATGGTGTGTTGGAAGAGAGAACACCCAAGAGATTATGGTCGAGGTTATAGTAGTTGTATATGGAGAAGAACATGTGCAATAAGTTGATGCTGAAGAAGCAACTGTACAGCCTTCGGATGTAGGAGGATAAGGATGTTGTGAGGCATATTTAGCGGTTTGATCGGATGAGCATAGACTTGCTCAATATAGGGGAGGATTTAGAAGAGGAGGATAAGAGCTATTGTTGCTGTGTTTGCTATCTGGGAGCTTCGATCTGTTGGTGATAATTTTGCTGTATGGTAAGGAGACACTGGTGTACGAGGAGATCGTATCAGTGCTTAGATCCAATGAGTAGCAAAAATGGATGATGAAGAGGGAGGTCTTCCAGGAGAGTCTTATGGTTTTAAAGAAGCACAGGAAAGGGAAGAAGAAGGGCGAGCAGAGGGATAGCAAGGAGTCCAGGAGATGCTTCAAGTGTGAAGAAGCAGGGCACTTTAAGCGGGAGTGTCTGCTTTAGAAGAAGTACAAGGGAGGAGAAAGCTCAAATTCCATCAGTACAATCACTGAAAGTAAAGATTCGAATGAAATCTTGATAGTCTCAAAGGAGCCCGTAGGGTGCGGTGTATCTGAGAGGATTTCAGATAGGTCTACGGAGTGCAGAGGGTCCGAAGGGATAGCGATGGTGTTTGAGGTATAGTGGCGGGCCCAACAGTGTAGCATTGGGTGGTTGGCCTTGGGGGACTCGAAGATGGAGTCAGCTTCTGCAGCATCAGAAGGACTTCAGCTCTTGGTGGAGCACCAAGCAGAGGTGGCTTCATGGGTGGAGGAAGCTGTGACACGGGTTCAGTATAAAGGAGTGCAGAGGGAGGACCTATATCCCAGCACCAGTGCCAGAGTTGTACAGATCCAGGTGGAGAGGATTGTGTAGGAAGATAGGCATGGCTCTGAGGGGACAGTGTCAGGTGGAGCATCAGGATATGTGGCGAGTATCGGTAAAGAAATGTTGCATGATCTCTGGAAAAGTTCAGGACAAGTAATGCAGCTATCAAGTAGAAGGATACCTACAACTTCAAAGGTAGTGTAGAGGAACAAGCCAAGGACTTCAGCGGTGGAGGCAGTCATCCCGAAGGCCTCAAAGGGAGCTCAGTAGCTGAAGAAAAATGATAGTGGCAAAGCGAGCACGAGGGGCTATCAGGACATGTAGGGACAGCGGGATCATGCAAGAGGGTGTTGCTAGGTGTGTCAAGGCTTGGGCGCACCAAGATGGAGATTATAGGTAGTGTGGTGCTCTCAAGCCTTGGGAGGCCACGGGCGGAGCCAAGATGAGGGCTTCGGAGAGGCTAGGATAGGTGTGGTCCTAGGACTAGGATAGGAGTTGTCCTAGGGTAGAGCCAGCATGTAGCTCTTCATGGGCTCGAGGTTCAGGTATTGAGGGCCTCATGGGGCTTAGTTGGTACTTTGGAGATCTGGAACACAAGATGAAGGAAGGAATCAAAATCAGAGCTTGAAGGCTGCAAAAAAAGGATTTTCTCCTGGTTAGCCGGCTTAATCCAAAATTGGGTCAGCTAAGTCTCAAAGCATAGGCAAAATAGAGAGCTGCACGTTTGGAACTGCTAGCATGGCACATGACTGGGATGGCTTAGTTTCAGACTAAGCCGACCTAGTGGAACTTAGCTAGTTCAGTGCTGAGACTGAGTCGGCTCAGTGTGCGAGCAGAGTTATGCAGGGGTCTATTTTGGGCTAGGGTTGGGTTGATCCTAGGGGTCTTAAGGCCTAGTTCAAGAGGTCTTAAGGGGGCTAATTCATGTATGAGTTGGATTAGCCTAGGGAAGTTTTTAAGCTAGGATTTATTAGGATTCATGTGGGAACTTTAGGGTATATAAATCAGGATATTGTAACTTTTACAATAAGGTTGGAATACAATTGAGCTTTTCTCCCTAACTCTCTTCTCTCTTCTCTTTGGTTCCGACGCCAAAAACCATAGCTTCTCTCATCTTTCTTAGATCTTTTTCAGTTTGCTGGATTAACACCCAGGTTCATGCAAGAGATCGGATCTATGGCTGTGGCTCCAAGCAGCCATGGGAACAATAGAGGGATTGTCCGATAACTCCTCAAGAGAGAGAGCGTATGAGTAGAATACCACATGCTTCGACAATGGGTTCTATTATGTATGCCATGATATGTACAAGACCAGACGTGGCATACTCACTAGGGGTAGTGAGTAGATACCAGTATGATCCAGATGAGAAATACTAAAAAGTTGTCAAGACAATCCTGAAGTATTTAAGAAATACTAAGGACCAGTGGCTTATCTATGGAGATACTAACTTGAAACTTATGGGATATACTGATTTTAATTTTTGATCAGATCATGATGACAATAAGAGTGTGTCAGGTTATGTGTTTATCCTGAATGGTAGAGCGGTCTGTTGGAAGAGTTTCAAGCAGCATACTGTAGTTGATTCTATGTACGAGGTAGAGTATGTCGCGACATCTGATGCTACAAAGAAAGCTGTGTGGTTGCGGAAGTTCATCGACGAGCTGGGAGTGGCACCCTCCTTGGATGGTCCGATTTTGCTATACTATGACAGCACTAGAGCCATAGCTCAAGTGAAGGAGCTGAAGGTACATTAGTGCACCAAGCATATTCTGCGTCGCTACCACTTTGTATGAGAGATCAAGGAACGAGGTGATATTGAACTTCAGAAGATCGATGGAAAGGAGAACGTGGCCGACCCCTTTATAAAGCTCTCAGAATCAAAGAGTTTGATAATCATAAATGAAAGATGAGTATTCGATACTATTTTGAGTGGCTTTAGTCTAAGTGAAAGTTGTTGAAAATTATATCCTTAACTCAATCATTTAGATTATAGATGATTGAGTTGATTTATAAAATATACTTAAATTATTAATAAATAAAATTATTATTTTAGCATTTTCATCACTTTGTGCATCTTCCTATAATGAACTCTTATGTAATAAAGTTCTTAGGACTATTTAGACTTGATAAAGAAGAATTTATCATTTAGTCCTTAAATGTATTCACGATCAAATGATTTGTTGTTACCCAGGACGACCACGCATCGAGTGTAGGTCACTGTGTGCCATAAGTGTTGGTTGTCCTCTTAACCAAAAAGTATGGAGATACTATTATGGCATACCGGTGAAGTATAGGGGTACATTTCACTGAACGTGATCCAACTGTGGAGCTCTCTGCTGTCAAGAGTTGCTCACGAAGGATATGAGTATAAGTATCCCTTAGACCTAAGATCACCATGGTGACTTGCAAGTAACTCACTGCACTTAGGTACCGGACTACCTGAATTTCTAATTCAGTGATGGAAGGCTACTGGGTGCAGTCAAGTACTTGTGAAGTCAGTGCATGAGTCAAGATGAGATTGACTCCTCCAAGTGTTGTAGCAAGTGCATCATTATATTTTAATTTAGCAAACCCTCGGTCGGGATGGTCCATTTGATGGACACTAAATTTTGAAATACATTATGGATGAATTTTAGGATTGGTAGTAAATCCTAGATCATTCTTTAAGCATCAAGGTTAAGGAGATAAATTACATGGTAATCATATGCCACAAGTTCGTCATTATTGCGTTGCGACTTTTTGACCTATCCGAACATCAGGTACCATTGCTAGGTGGTCATATTGATTGGTACAGAAAATTAGTTCCTATACTACTAGCTTAGGATTCGAACCTATGGGGTTACATGCAATAGGAGTTCCTATCTGATCTAATGGCTGATCAAGAGTTTCAATGGTCTAAAACTTTATGGTCAAGAGTTCCACTAGACTGGGGCTTTGTGACTAGGAGTCTCACTAGACTGGAACTCTACCTTTATGGATCCCACTGGACTGAGACTTTGTGACCAAGAGTCTCACTCGACTGAGACTCTACCTTTGTGGATCCCACTGGACTGGGACTCAGAGTTCTACTTCTCTAGGACTCTTTAATTAAGAGTCTCACTAGTCTGAGACTCTATGTTTATGAGTTTCGTTCATTTAGGATACTGGATTCAAGAGTCCCACTAGTTTGGGATTCTTCAGGAGTTTCATGTTGATGGAACTCTATTATCCAGACACCCACCAAATTAGGACTATATTTTTAGAGAATTAATTGGTAATTTAATTATTGATTAGCTCAATTTGATTGAATGATGAGAATTCGATCAAGTTTGATTAAGTTTGGTTCGATTGGATTTGATCCGATCAAGTCATGAGATGATCTAATCGCTATGAAAGATTTGATCCTGATTTGATTAGGAGCTGGATCTAATTAATTTCTATTTGATTAAAATTTTATTAGATTGGATTAAGTCTAATTTGGTTAGATTTAGTCTGATCTAATTGATTTAAATTAATTGATTTGATTGAAATCAATTTGGACCAAGTTAAATGAGATTTGAATTCAAACTCTCTCTAGTGCCCACCATATTTGGCTTTTCCACCTTTTCCCATGCCCCATATCTTTTCTATGTAAATTTTTCTCATGCAGAAGAGAGGTTTCTATGCCTCCTCTCTCTTCTCTCTTTGACCTGGTCCAAGGGTTGGGCTAGTTTAAATTTAAGTTGAATTTTGAATTCAACTTAGTTTGTTATTGATGGAAACCCCCTAACCCACTCAAGACTTTTCCATTTCTCCATGCCCCTTATGCTTTTGATGCACATTTTTATGCATTTCTAATATGGGCATGTAGAAGGATAGTCCTTCTGCACATCAATCACTTTAGAGGGCATTAGATTTGGATGAGGAATACACTTGAATTTTGAATTCAAGTGGAGATGGTTAAAACCCACTAACCTCCCTTATCCACATGTTTTTCTTATTGTGTCACACATTTTAAAAAGGATTTTTCTCTATGCGTGCATGGGTTAATGTGAAAGATCAGAGAGGGGCATGGAAGGTTTCTTAGAGAGAGAATATCTGAGTGGTGCGTAGCTTTCTGGGGTGGAAAAGTCAAACATTATTTCCTACGCCACATCCTTCCTAACGCCACCTTTTCTCTTTTTTTTCTCTAATTGGCACTCATTTAAAAGGGGGTTTGAAAGTGAGTGTAAGGGAGAGGGAGAGTCCCTCTACTCATGAAAAATTATTTCATGAGAAAATTCAAAAAAGAGTGGGCGTGAGATAGTTTTTGGTTGTCAGGATTTTCGGTGAGTGAAAAATCCTAGGGTTGGGACCCTAGGTTTGGGTGGAGAGATCGAGTGCTGTGAGCATCGAATCATCACAAAATTTGAAACACCACCTCATCATCCTCCAAAAATCAAGTTGTAATTTTTTGGTGCATCCATAAGATCAGAAAGAAGGTGATCAATTAGATTAATCTAGATTAACCGTTGAATGCTCTGACGAGGAGCTAGCACTTTAGTGAAGCTGGTTGGGATCAGGAGCTCTGTGTGGACTAATCATAGAGGCTGGACGAGTGTGCGGCTATAGTGTGACACAAGTGGCTTATTTCGATGGATTCAAATCATGGAGATCAGCTATCCGCATATAGGTATCAAGTTCTAAACTTGAATCGATCAGCAAATATAATTCGCTGATCGATCGTATTTAAATGTTAAATTACATATTAGTATGTCTAGATTTTGAGTAGGATAATTGATTAGATTAATGCATGCTATAGAATTAATATTAGATAAATTTTAGCTTTCACTATAATTAATTCAAAAAAAGTTTTCGAAAAGCATGCCTAAACCCTACTTAACTTTCTTCAAAACACTATGCAAAACCAAAAATGCATGAGGAATGGCATGGAAAAGTCAAAGGTGGCACAGGGAAAAGGAAGTTCAAATTTTAAATATAATTTGACCTGTTCAGATTGGTTTCATCCAAACCAATTTATGCAGACTCAATTAGATTAGGATAAACCTAATCAAATTATGCTTCACCCAATCCAATTAAACTCTAATCAAATTAGAAACTAACTGACTCCAACCCCTAATCAAATTAGGTTCGAATCTTCCATAACGATTAGGTTATTTTATGACTTGATCGAGTCAAATCCAATCGAATCAAATTCAATCAAATTTGATTGAATCCTCATCGTTCAATCAGATTGAGCTAATTAGCAATCAAATTACTAATTAATCCTTCAATAATATCAAAATCCCAATCTAGTGGGATCCACGAAGGCAGAGTCCTAATCTAGTAAAACTTTTGATCATAGAGTTTTAGTCTAGTGGGACTTTTGACTATAGAGTTTTAGACCATTAGAACTTTTGATCATCCATTAGGTTAGAAAGGAACTCCTATTATGTGTGACCCCATAGGTTCGAACCCTAAGTCGATAATATAGAAAGCAATTAATGTACTAATCGATGTGACCATCTAGCAATGATACCCAACATCCGGATAGGTCGAATAGTCACATCACAATATCCATGAACCTATGGCATATGGTTACCATATAATTCATCTTCTTAACCTTAATGCTCAATGGACGATTTAGGGTTTAACTACCAACCCTAAAAATCATCCATATTGTATTTCAAATTTTAGTATCATCATATGGACTACCCCAACTGAGATTTTGCTAAATTGAAATATAGTGATGCACTTCAACACTTGAAGGGGTCAATCCCATCTTGACTCATACATCGATTAAATAAGTACTTGATTGCACCTAGAAGTCTTTTGTCACTGAATTAAAAATTCAGATAGTCCAATACCAAAGTGTAGTGAGTTGCTTGTACGTCACCATGGTGATCTCAGATCTATGAGACACTTATATCCATATCATTCGTAAGAAAAATCTTGACAGTAGAGAGCTTTAAATTGAGTCATATTCAGTAAAATGTACCCCTATACTATTAGATGTGCACTCTAAAAGCCAGATTGGTTGATACTTGTAATACACCTCTAAAGATAATTTTATAATTTTAACGATAAATTAATAAAAAAATTATTTTTTTATCATAGTATGTATTTAAAAGTATTTGTGATACATCATTTGAGTTAATGATAATAATAATTTATATTTTTAAAAGTTAAAAATTTAAGACATGAATTTTCATAATTAACTCATAAACTGCTTCTGATCATAGGATCGTCAGGAGGATGGTGATTGATTTGGAAGGTTGGTGTACGATCGCTTTCTTAGAATAGATGAGTCTTGAGTCTATGGTGTGGAGATACTAGAGCGAGAGTAAAGATACTCATTAGAGAATGAGGGCACTGAGAGTGACCACCTCAAGCAGTCATAAGAAAGTCCATGTTCTTATCGATGACTGGCTCGATGCTGCAGTTGTATATCAGGTTCTTTGATCTAAGGAGCATCGATAGTTCATCTTGAGTGTGTTATAGTTTAACTGCACCATAACTCAATCTCTTAGCCATTCAAAATTCTGAGGTGTATATTGGTTATAGCATGTTTATTATAGGAACTGGATAACATCAAGATGGGATCTATCTACCTCGGTAGTGGAGGAGTAGTCATATGATGATCATGAGATTGAGTCCTTAAGCCCATGGCCATGGTAGTGTGATATAATAAAAAAATATTTTTTATTAGGATTTTACATCAAACTCAAATTGAATGATTCATTCATATGATGGATGTTGGATTTTGATGAGTTTACCTTAAACCCTAATTCTATTGGAACTTATGATAGTAGAATCGATTCATACAGATAGCTGCACTGAGAGGTTTGCTTTCAATTTTGATGGATTTTCACCATATGCTGTTAGGTGTCACTAGTGGATTGTGGGAGTAATTAGAATAATCTTGATGATCGATCATTCTAATTATATGAATCAGAAAAGTTTTGATCCATCGAAAGATGTTTCGATGATATTAATGATAGAGATCATGACATATCTCATTACCATATGAAATTGAATCTAATTGGGTCACACATACAAGGATTTGAATCTAGTTATGATCAATTAGACTGAGCCAATTCAGTTGATTTGGATTAGATCTGATTAGGTTTAAGAAAATCATGCTAGTACATGATTGAACCTAGTATTCTTCTTTTGTAGTCTTTTTGGTTTGTCTCAATCTAAACCTTGATTGAAACTTCTCCAGGTTAGAATAGGATTGTCTAAATTCATCAGATGATTTTAGGACAACACCTACCATTTCTGGTCACCTATCATTTTTGGTCACCTGCCTTTTCTATCGCACACCAAGGTCAAAGGTTGACCCTGGTGTAAGAAAGAAGGGATCTGGGGCGCACGCCCCGCAAAGATTTTCGAAGGATGTGTGCCTCTACTTTTTGGTATGGCATGGAGAGGGCACATGTCCCCCTAGGTGTGCACCCAAAGTGGATAGGTTTTGACTTGGTCAAATTTTAGATTTGACTAGTCAAAGAGTTTTGATAGAGATCAAACTCTAAGAGAGAAGGAAGAATCCATTTTGCACCAAACTTCCTTTCCTTCTCCCTACCTATTTTGTATGACATTATATGGAATATTTAGGATAGCAAATCTGATGTGAGTTGGCATGAAAATTTGTCAGAAAATTAGAAACAAATCAAGCAATTGGTTGCTTGATTGATTGGAACACTGAGGTGGTGCAGGGCTCTATTTAAGAGACCCTATGCCCTAGGGTTTCTAAGAATTATTGCTCCATGCCCCAAAGCCCCTCTTGCTACCATCCCCTCTTTCTCCATGCCCCTCTTCTTCTTCTCCTCATGCCCAAAGATTGGACCAAGGTTCTAAGAGAAGGTCCAAAGGAATTGGTGCAAAGATTTCAAGAAAAGAGACGACGTTCGTTAGGCGAGCGCGTTGCCTTCATCTGTTGATTCGAAGGCTATACAAAATCAGATTTAGATTTGATTTTTGGTGATTATATCTAGAAGGAGAGCACTTTCAGATCTAGTATGAGTGGACTTTAGTAGAGGCTAGGCACGTACGTGGCTTGATCCAGAACCCAAAGCTTCCGTAGATCATCAATAGGATAAAAATAGTTTACCCTAAAGGTAACATCAGATGTTACTATTTTAATTTTTAATATTACATTATTAAAATCATATCGGAGACCTCTCTGATTTGATTAGACTTCGTAGAAATTTTTTTGAAATATTCTCTGTAGATCTAGTCAGATCAAACCATATTATGGCAGGAAAGAGCTAATTTTTCTCCAACTGGTATCAGAGCTGTATTAGCAATTCTTAAGATCTATTTTAGATCTAATTTTTTTATAATCTATGATTTGATATTAAAAATTTTATATTTCACATTAGATGTGATTAGATCTGCAATCAAAAAATTAAAAATTTTAGATTCATATCAATCTTGTATGAGATGCAAATCTAGACTAGGTTTAGAATTGTTCTATGAGTAGTCTAGTGTTAATTTTCTTTTTGATATGATTAATTTTTTTTTAGATCTTTATACTTCTATTTTTAGATGTTACAAATGTTATAATTAGATCTAAAAATAGAAAATAAAATTTTTAATTTTTATATGAGATATGAATGAAGCATGCCTAGACTAATTATAGAATAGTTCTATGATTTATCTAGAATAGATTTTATTTTGATATGATCAATATAAAATTTATTTTTTAGATATTATATGTGATGTATCGGATCTGAAAGCATGCATTTAGAATTTAATGATTGATACATGAGATATATATAGAACGTGCATGTTTAGATCTACGACTCTATATAAGATATATATTGTAGATTTATTATTTTGTAGTGTAGTAATTATTTCTAATTAAGGCATTCCTCTTGGCTGTCCGGTCATAAGAGCAAAGTAGGATTTAAAAGTCCTCTCCTTCTATTCATTGGGGTGCTCTTATGGTGTGTAGGGTGTTGCGTGTTCGTCCTTAATCAAAAATCAAAAATTTACTTTTCTACAAAATCCTAGATCATGAAATTCAAGAATTTTTGCATGTTTTTGATTATAAACCCAAACTTAATTAAGAATTAAGATTATAAAATCAATTAGATCTAAAATTATAAATTTTAAGATCTAAGACACTTTCATAAATTTGGATTCGGGCTTGGATAGCTCAATTAGGTCTAGCAGTTGATCAAATCGAATCAATAGTTAGTTAGGTGGGATCAAAGAAAGCTTAGATTTGACTAGCCTAATAGGATTAAGTCTCGATCAAGATCGAATCATATTGAGATGTAACTCGATCAAGTCAAGATCTGATTTGGCTCCACGGTTTAAGCTTGGATTATAAGCTAATTCGATTGATTCTGATTTGATAATTTGGTGTCTAAGGTAAGTCTGATAGATATGATCGATTAATTTTTAATTGAGAGCTATTCGATCTGAATGTGTTCTTATCGAGTTAATGGCATATCCCTTCCATCGGTCTCACTTATCTGACTATTTATGTCGATCCAGTTCTGATTAGGGGTGGCTAACAATTCGAGCCAACGCATGCCCTAGGTTAGTCATAATTATTATGACTGAGTCAAGTCTAGTTTAAAAAGATCTAAATTAAATTTTTTTAAAAAAAAATATTAACTTTAAGATCTTCCACCATTATAGATGTGCGGGCTCTTTTCGAGGTTGATTGTTCTTAGCTGGATACAGTGATTCAGTTGCATTGGAAAGATGCAACCA
Organism: Cocos nucifera; assembly: GCA_006176705.1. Taxonomy (NCBI): domain Eukaryota; kingdom Viridiplantae; phylum Streptophyta; class Magnoliopsida; order Arecales; family Arecaceae; genus Cocos; species Cocos nucifera. The sequence goes on from QRFJ01006920.1 coordinate 24,100, forward strand.
TGTCTATTAGGCATTGGATGCTATGGATTGGAGATGGATTGGGCTCAATATTCTGGATATGATGAGAGATCCAATCAAAAATTTAATTCATGCAAATGTGGGTCTAACTTAACTAAGGAATGGAGCAATATTTCAGGCATGGTGAGCTTCATGAATTAGATATCAGATTTGGATGCATCATGATTATAGAATCGTTGGACAAGAGTTGTCCACTCATCAATTGATCCATCATCAATAATTGTTAGTTGAGGTAGTGAGCCAGTCGATGGGACTGCACTATCCACTAAAAATCTTTGATCGTGGAGATTTTCGCATCTCTACCAAAAAGATATAGGGATCTGAGTAAATAGTAGAAGCCTAATTTATTTAAAAATAAAATCTCTAAATAAATTAGTTAAGTCTAATTACAAAATCTAACTAGAAACTTTGACTCTCTATATGAAAATATCTACATCCAACCCACTAACCCATATCCTAAACACCCATAGACTGATCAAACCTAACTACAAGGATTGGCTTTAAAACTTTAAAATTATTTTGGATTCCGAGAAGTTGACTCATGTGTTGGAACAGGATCCTCCTACTTTATCAGCCCATCCATCCACTGAATAGAGAGCATCTCTAGATAAGTGGATGGATAAAGATAACAAAGTCAGGTATTATATGTTGGGCTTAATGTCTGATGAGCTCCAGTGCCAACATGAAGACATAAAGACATAAAGACTAGTCGCTAAATGTTGGCTCATCTGCAAGAGTTATTTGGTGAATAGAGTCGCACAACCAAATATCAAGTCACTAAGAGACTTTTTAAGGCTCAGATGCATGATGGATAGTCGGTCCAAAATCATTATCTAATGATGATCAAGAATTTAGAGGAGCTTGAGAAGCTCGATGTCAAGTTGGGCAAGGATCTATAGATCGATATAATTCTGCAATCCTTTACTAATGCGTATGGGCAGTTCATCATGAACTACCATATGCATAAACTTTAAAATATCTTGGCTGAACTTATAAATATGCTGGTTACTGTTGAGCTCTCTATGAAAGATTCAAAGGGCTCAGTGCTTGCTATGGAGCGGATTTCTTTGAAAAGATAGTCTTTTAGAAAGAAGAAGAAGATCGCAAAGAAGCAGAAGATGGAAGGTGGAAAGAAGAAGAAGAGACAGCTGAAGAAGAAGGCCGTCAATAAAGTAAAGTATTTTCATTATAATTCTGACGGTCATTGGAAGCGAAACTGCCCTTTATACCTGGCCATCCTGAAGAACAAGGAGGTAGGTCCTTCTGGAGGTATGCTCATGATTTAATCTAACTTAACGATTTTTTCTGCATCCAGTTGGATGCTTAACTCTAGATCTAGTGCTTATTTATGCACTTCCACGTAGGATCTTGAGGAGAGCAGGAGGCTGAGAGATGGTGAGATGATCCTGCACGTCAAAAATGGAGCAAGAGTTACTACTATGGCCATGAAAATCTACCCTCTTCGACTACCATCTGATTTAGATTTGATTCTTAGGGACTATTATTTTGTGCCTACAGCAAGCAGGAATTTGATTTCTATTTCTTGCTTAGCATATGAAGGTTATGTTATTAACTTTTTAAGGACCATTGTATTATTCTTTTTGAAAGAAATAAACTTGCAAGTGGATTCTTAATTAATGGTCTATATCAGTTGCATATTGATGTATCTATGTTAAATATCAAGCAAAATATGAATGCCGTAGGACTAAAGCAATCTAGGGATAGTCTAAATGATAAGTATCTATGGCATCTTAGGCTAGGTCATATAGCAAAAGATAGGGTTAACAAATTAAAAAAATCCAGACTATTGAGTTCGTTGACTTTCGAGTCATATCTGATTTATGAATCATGCCTTCATGGCAAAATGATCGAGTTTTCTTTTGTAGGACATGGGGTAAGGGCCACAGACCTTCCTGCCCTGGTACATATAGATATATGCGGTTCATTTAATATGCCGGTCAGAGGTAATTATATCTACTTTATCATCTTTATCGATGATCTATCTTGGTACGGATATGTGTATTTGATGTGACACAAGTCTGAAGTCTTTAAAAAGTTCAAAACATTCAGACATGAAGTAGAAAAGCAAACTAAAAAATTCATTAAGATTCTTTGATCAGATCGAGGAGGTGAATATCTTAGTCAAAAATTTTTAGACTATCTTAAGAAAAATGGTATAGTCTCTCAATGGACTCCACTTAAAATGCCTCAACTCAATGAAGTTTCAAAGTAGAGGAATCAGACCCCATTAGATATGGTCCAATCCATGATAAGCTTCACGAACCTTCCCTTTTTTTAGGGGGGACATAGTCTAATGATCGTAATTTACTTACTGAATAGGGTTTTTTCTAAAACTATTCCTACCACACCGTATGAGATATGACATGGTAAGAAACCAAGTCTGAGTCATCTCAGAATTTATGGTTATCCGGCTCATGTCAAGAGACAGCAGACAAATAAGTTAGAGTCTAGATCCTTTAGAGCTCGATTTATAAGATATCCTTAAGAGTCATTAGGATATTATTTCAATCTTTTGAAAGATCATAATATGATTGTGAGTCGATATACCATCTTTCTTGAAAAATAGTTTATTTAAGATGATGGCATCGAAAGATAGATAAGGCTTGAGGATAAGTCTCCCAAGAGCAATGAGCTGAGAAACCGATGGAATCTAATCAGATTGAGCTAGTCCAATCACAACCCCCTCCACCTCGTAGATCAAATAGAATTTTTCATTCTCCTGAAAGATACTTAGGCATTATTTTAGAAGATATAGAGAAAATGTTCTTCATAAGAAATGGAGTTTATGGTGATGATCCCAAAACCTATGATGAGACGATATTAGATATCGACTCTAAGAAATGGTTAGAGGCAATGAAGTCAAGAATTGATACAGTGTGATCGAACCAAGCCTGGATCTTTGTAGATCCACCTGAAGGTATGGTACCTATTGGGTGTAAATGGATCTACAAGAGAAAGATAGGTATAGATGAAAATATGGAGATATTCAAAACTAGGTTAGTGGTGAAAGGATATAGTCAGTGCGAAGGCATTGACTATCAGATACCTTCTCGCCAGTAGCCATGCTTAAATCCATCTGTACACTGCTTGTTATTGCAGCCTATTTCGATTATAAAATATGACAGATGGACATGAAAATGATATTCTTAAATGAATATCTTGAGAAAGATATCTATATGGAATAGTCACTAGGTTTTACATTCAGTGATACTGATCACAAGATCTGCAAGTTGCAAAGATCCATCTATGGACTTAAGCTAGCATCTCGGAGCTGGAATGCACGTTTCAATGATTTGATCAAATCATTTGAATTTATCAAAAATAAGGAGCTTTGTGTATTCAAAAAGATCGATGGGAGAACTATTGTCTTTCTCGTATTGTATATAGATGACATCCTCCTTATTAAAAATGATATTCCCATGTTGACGATGGTCAAAATATGATTATCAAAAGAGATCTCTATGAAAGACCTAGTAGAGGCATCCTTTATTCTAAAAATTAAGGTCTATAGGGATAGACCAAATAGGATGCTGGGTCTCTTATAAAAGATATACGTAGAAGAGGTGCTGAAGAGGTTCAATATGAAAAACTCCAACAGAGGATTGGTACTCTTCAGACATGGTATTCATCTCTCTAAGAAGATGTGCCCTAGTATACTTGAGGAGGTTGAATGCATGAGCAGGATTCCTTATGCTTCTACAATAGGGAGCCTCATGTATGCCATGCTATGTATACGATCTGATATAGTCCATGCTGTGAGTGTCACAAGTAGGTATCAGTCGAATCCAGGTGAAGAGCACTGGATTTCTGTGAAGTATATCCTTAAGTACTTGAGAAGGACTAAGGATATGTTCTTGATCTTTGATAATGGAGAACTCTAGGTCCAGGGATATACAAACTCAGACTTTATGTCTGATATAGATGATAAAAAATCAATATCTAGCAATCTATTTATATGTAATGATGGTGCTGTCAACTGTAAGAGTTTCAAGCAGACTATGATAGCGGATTCCATCATGGAAGCAGAGTACATCGCTGTATCGAAAGCAACAAAGAAGGCATTCTGATATAAAAAATTTACCATAGAGCTCGAAGTGATGCCATCAGATATCGTTCCTCTATACTGTGATAATAATGGTGCCATAGCTTTAGCTAAGAAGCTGAGGTCTCACCAAAAATCCAAGCACATTCCATTTCATCTATGATTACCTTGAGAAGGGTTATGTCGAGATTAAGAGAGTCAACTTCGTGGATAATACGGCAGATCCACTGATGAAGTCTTTAGGCTAGTAGAAGATCGAAGCCTACATTAAGAAGATGGAAATTAGATTTGTAGCTAATTGGCTTTAGGTCAAATGAGAGTATGTTAGATATGTGCCCTAGAAGCTAGATTGGCTGACACTTGTAATACACTTCTAGGGATAATTTTATAATTTTAATTATAAATTAATAAAAAAGTTATTTTTTATCATAGTGTGTATTTCAAAGTATCTACGATACATCTTTTGAGTTAATGGTAATGATAATTCATATTTTTAAAAGTTAAAAATTTAAGACATGAATTTTCATAATTAACTCATAAACTACTTCTGACCGTAGGATCATCATAAGGATGGTGGTCGATCCGAAAGGTTGGTGTACAATCGCTTTCTTAGAATAGATGAGTCTTGAGTCTATGGTATGGAGACATTGAAATGAGAGTATAGGCACTTATTAGAGAATGAGGGCACTAAGCGTGACCACCTTGAGCAGTCATAAGAAAATATATCTTCTCATTAATGACTGGCTCAATGCTGTAGTTGTGTGTCAAGTTCTTTGATCTGAGGAGCATCGGTAGTTCACCTTGAGTGTGTTATAGTTTGATTGCACCATAACTTGATCTCCTAAACATTCAAAATCCTGAGGTGTATATGTTAGATATGTGCCCAAGAAGCTAGATTGGCTAACACTTATAATACACTTCTAAGGGCAATTTTATAATTTTAATTATAAATTAATAACAAGATTATTTTCTATCACATTATGTATTTAAAGTGTATGTGATATATCCTTTGAGTTAATGGTAATGATAATTCATATTTTTAAAGAGTTAAAAATTTAAGACATGAATTTTCATAATTAGCTTGTAAACTGCTTTCGACCGTAGGATCACCAAGAGGATGGTGATTGATCCAAAAGGTTGGTGTACGATTGCTTTCTTTGATTAGATAAGTCTTGAGTCTATGGAGTCGAGACACCAGAGTGAGAGTATAGATACTCGTTAGAGGATGAGGACACTGAGTGTGACCATTTCGAGCATTCATAAAGAAGTCTACCTTCTCGTCAATGACTGGCTCGATGTTGTAGTAGTGTATCTGATTCTTTGACCTAAGGTGCATCGATAATTTACCTTGAGGATGTTGTAGTTTGACTACATCATAACTCGATCTCCTAGCCATTCGAAATCCTAAGGTGTGTTGGCAATAGTACGTTCATTGTAGGAATTGGATTGCACCAATAAGGAATCTATCTATCTTGGTAAATGAGGAGTAGCCCTATGATGATCATGAGAATCGAGTCCATAAGCTCATGGCCATGGTAAAATGAAGATGATAGAAAGAGTTTCTATAAGGATTTTACATAGGACTCGAATCGAATGATTAATTCATATGACGGATATTGGGTTTGACGAGTTCACCTTAACCCTAATCCTATCGAGGCTCAAGATAGAAGAACCCAATTACACAGGTAGCTACACCGAGAGGTTTATTTTTAGTTCTGATGGATTGCCACCATATACTGCTAGGTGTCACTGGTGGATTTTGGGAGCAATTAGAATGATTTTGATGATCGATCGTTCTAATTGTATGAATCAAAAAAGTTTTGGTCCATCGAAAGATGTTTCAACGATGTCGATGATGAAGATCATGACATATCTCATTATCATACAGAACTGAATTTAACTAGATCATACTTACAAGGATTTGGTTCTGGATGTCATCGATTGAGCTAATCTAGTTTGATTGATTTGGATTAGATCCAATCAGGTTCAAGGTAATCATGCTAGCACACGATTGAGCTTGACTTTCTCCTTCTATAATATTTCTAATTCATCGCAATCGAGTCGAATTTGATTTGGCTCATTTTTGTATCTTGAATAGATTTATTTTCATCTGACTGGAACAAGTCAAGATCAGATTAATTATGAAAATTAAATTTATTTCTAGTGCAATCGGACTAGGGTCAATAGTTGACCCAATTGAGAGAATTAAGGATCACATGATCAAAAAATTTTTGAAAATTTTTTAAAAATTATTTTGCTCTAATTTTTTGATATATGATAGGGCATGAATTATACTTTGGTTGTGCAAAATTTTGTGATTTTTGGAGGTTCCTAAACTTGGTTTTGATAGAGTTTTATTTAGATCAAACTCTTGAGGGAAGAGTCCTAGACGTACATGGATTCTTCCTTATCCTTTCATGCTGCCATCTTTTAGATGGATTTTTAGCATCAAAACTAGATGGGATCTGTGGTTTTTCATGGAGATCAGGTCCAAGAGTCCCAATAATCGAATTAATAAGGTTTTTGGTCAAAAAGGGACTCTTTATGGCACTATGTCTTGTATAAGAACTCTTCTCACGAAATTGCCTCAATGTAATTTATTTTTTCTACATCCAAAGGAGCCTTTCCTCTGATATCCATGCCCCCTCTATCCTCTCTCTCTCTCTCTCTCTTTTCTACATGCCTAAAAGGTTAGGCACAAATCTGAGTTGAAGGTCTAAGATTTTTGGCACAAGATTCAGCATCCATGCGATAGTGTTCGTGAGACGAACAGGCTGCCCTTAGAAGTCATTTTGAAGGCTTTTCAAATATGATCCAGATCTAATTTTTAGAGAGGTTCATGAGAAAAAAATATTCAGATCCTATTTATGTGGATACTGATAGAGGCCAGGCATGTGCGTGGCTCCTTTCAGAAGCTCAAGAATCAACAAGATCATCGTAGGATAATTAGATTACCAAATCAGGCACTTAAAATTAAATTTAATTTAATTTTATTTTTAACTTTTAATATCATATCTCTATGATTAGATCTGAGAAGTCTCAGATTTGATTAGAATTTTTTAAAAAAAATTAAAATATTTCTTCAGATCCAATCAGATCTGAATGATCTTGTGTCGGAAAAATAGGTTTTTTCTTCAACTGGTATTAAAGCCAAGTTGTAGTTCTTCAGATCTATTTTAGATCTAATTTTATTTTTATTTTTAATTTAATATTAAAAAATTTTAGATGTCACATCAGATATGATTAGATCTAAAATTAAAAAATTAAAATTAAATTATTTAGATCTAATATGTATGAGATGCATGACTAGACTGAAAATAGAATAGTTTTATATGTAGTCTAGTATAATCATATTATTAATTTAATTAAATATAATTTTAAATCTATTTAATTTTATTTTTTTGATATTATAATTATTGTAATTAGATCTAAAAAATAAAAAATAAAATTTTTAATTTTTGATTTATTCATATGTGATATGAAAAGATGTATGTTTAGACTAGTTATAGAATAGTTCTATAAATTATCTAGAATAGTTTTATTTTGATATGATCAAATTTAAATCTATTTTTTAGATATTATATAAGATATTTTAGATCTGAAAAATATGCAAGTTTAATTTAGTGATGATACATGAGATGCATGCAAAGCATGTATTAGTTAGATCATTAATTATATATATGATATATGTTCTAGATCTAACTAGTTTTGTACTTTCAATTATATTTTTGATTAAGGTGTTTTCCTTAGCCGTCCGATCATAAGAACAAAGTAGAATTTAAAGGTCCTCTCCTTCCATTCAATGGGATGTTCTTATGGCATGTAGGTGTGCTACGCATTCGTCTTTAATCAAAAATCAGAACTTATTTTTTTGCAAAATCTTAGATCCTAAAATCCTAGAATTTTATTACATAATTTTTTTATTTATGAATCTAAACTTAATTCAGAATTAAGATTATGAAACTAATTAGGTCTAAAATTGAGAATGTTTAGATCTAAGATAGTTTCATAAAATTAGGTTCGGGCTTGGGTAGCTTAATTAGGTCTAGCGGTTGATTAAACTGAATCAAGAGTTGGTTAGGTGGTATCAGGAGTGCTTAGAATTGACCAGTTCAATAGTTGTAAGTCTGGGTCAAGGTCGACTCATAGCCACATGTGATCGATCCAGTTAAGACTTAATTTGGCTCCATGGTTCGAGCCTATATTGTAGGCTAACTCGATTAGTTTTGGTTCGATAATTTGGTATCTAAGGTAAGTTTGGCAGATATGATCGATTAATTTTTAATTGAGAGCTACTCGATTTGAAGCATTCTTATCGCCGATCTCACTTATCTAGCCATTTGTGTCAATCCAATTTTGATTTGAGGTGGCTAATAATTCGAGCTAACCCATACCACTAGGCTTGTCATAACTGTTATGATGAGTTAAGTCTAAGAGACCTAAATTAAATCTTTCTAAGAAAAGATTAAGTCAATTGGTCTTCCACCACTATAGATGTGCGGGCCCTTTTCGAGATTGATTATTCTCGGTTGGTTATAGTGGTTCAGTTGCATCGAAAAGATGCAACCATGTCTATTAGGCATTGGATGCTATGGGCTGGAGGATGGGTTGGGCTCAATATTTTGGATATGGTAAGAGATCCAATCAGGAATCCAATTCATGCAAATGGTGGGTCTGACTTAACTAAGAAGTGGATCAATATTTTGAACACGATGAGATTCATGAATTAGAGATCAAGATTAGGTGCACCATGACTAGAGAATCATTGGATAAGAGTTATCCACTCATCGATTGATCCATCATCAATAATTATTAAGTGAGGTGGTGAGCCAGTCGATGGGATTGCACCACCCACTAGAAATCAATTGATCGCGAAGATTTTCACATTTTTGCCCAGGAAGTGTAGGGATCTAAGAAAATAGTGAAAGCCTAATTTATTTAAAAATAAAATTTTTAGATAAATTGATTAAATCTAATTATAAAATCTAACTAAAAAATTTGACTCTCTATAAGAAAATATTTGCATCCAATCTACTAGCCCGTATCTTGGACACCCATATAGATTGATCGGACCCAACTTCAAGGATTGACTCCGAAACTTTAAAATTATTTTAGATTTTGAGAAGTTGACTCATGTGTTGGAATAAGACCTCCCACTTTATCAGCCCATTCATCCACTGATCAGATAGTGTCTCTAGAGAAGTGGATGGATGATGATAACAAAACTAGATATTACATGTTAGGCTCAATGTCTGATGAGCTCCAGCGCCAACATGAAGACATTAAGTCTAGCCACCAAATGTTGGCTCACCTACAAAAGTTATTTGGTGAACAAAGTCATGCAACCAAATATCAAATCACTGAAAGACTTTTTAAGGCTCAAATATGTGATGGATAGTTGGTCCAAGATCTTTGTCTAATGATGATCAAGGACTTAGAAAAGCTTGAGAATTTTGATGTCAAGTTGGATAAGGATTTGCAGATTGATATAATTCTGCAATCCTTGACTGATGCATATGGGCAGTTCATTATGAACTACCATATGCATAAACTATAGAATACTCTGGCAGAATTTATGAATATGCTGGTTACTGCTGAGCTTTCTATGAAAGGTTCTAAAGGCTCAGTATTTGCTGTGGAGTGGACTTCTTCCAAAAAAAGTTTTTTGAAAAGAAGAAGAAGTCCGTGAAGAAGCAGAAGGTGGATGGTGGGAAAAAGAAGAAGACAGAGCTGAAGAAGAAGGCTGCTGATAAAAAAAAATATTTTCATTACAACACATATGGTCATTAGAAGCAGAACTGCCCCTTATACCTGGCCAGCCTGAAGAATAAGAAGGAGGCAGGTCTTTCTGGAGGTATGCTCATTATAGAATCTAACCTTATGGTTTCATCTGCATCCAGTTGGGTGCTGGACTCTAGTTCTAGTATTTACTTAAGCACTTCTATGTAGGATCTTGAGGATAGCAGGAGACTAAGAGATGATGAGATGATCCTACACATCGAGAATGGAGCAAAAGTTGCTACAGTGGCTGTGGAAACCTATCCTCTGTGATTACCATTAGGATTAGATTTAGTTCTTAGAGACTATTTTTATGTGCCTGCAGCAAGCAAAAATTTTATTTCTGTTTCATGTTTAGCACAGGAAGGCTATGTAATTAGTTTTCTTGAGGACCATTGTAATATTCTTTATGAAAGAAATAAAATTGCAAGTGGTTACCTTATAAATGATCGCTATCAGTTATATATTGATATTTTTATTTTCAATATCGAGTAAAACATGAATGCCATAGGATCAAAATGACCTAGGGATAGTCTAAATGATAGGTATCTGTGGCACCTTAGGATAGGTCATATAGCGAAAGATAGGGTTAAAAAATTAAAAAAATCTGGGCTATTAAGTCCGTTGACTTTCGAGTCATTTTCAATTTGAAAATCATACCTTCATGACAAAATGACTAAGCTTCCTTTTATAGGACATGGGGAAAGGGCCACAGACCTACTTGTCCTGGTACATACTAATGTGTGCGGTCCATTTGATGTACCGACTTGAGGCAACTATGTCTACTTCATCATTTTTATCGATGATTTATCTCGATACGGGTATATATATTTGATGCGACATAAATCTGAAGCTTTTGAAAAGTTCAAAGAATTAAGACATGAAATAGAAAAATAAACTAAAAAATCCATTAAGATTCTTCGATCAGATCAAGAAGGTGAAAATCTTAGTCAAAAATTCCTAAACTATCTTAAGCAAAATGGCATAGTCTCTCAATGAACTCTATCTAGAATACCTCAACTCAATAGAATTTTAGAATGAAAAGATCGGACCTTATTAGATATGGTCCGATCTATGATGAGCTTCACGGACCTCTCTGAGTTTCTTTGGGAACATAGTCTAATGACCACTATATATTTACTGAATAGGGTTCCTTCTAAAATTATTTCTATCACACCGTATGAGATATGGCATGGTAAGAAACCAAGTCTGAGTCACTTTAGAATTTGGGATTGTCCGACTCATGTCAAGAGACAACAGACAGACAAGTTAGAGTATAGATCCTTTAGAGCTTGACTCATAGGATATCCTAAAGAGTTATTAGGATAATATTTCTACATTTCGAAAGACCATAATGTGATTGTGAGTCGATATATCATCTTTCTTGAAAAATAGTTTATTCAAGATGTTGGCATCAAAAGGCAGATTAGGCTCGAGGAGAAAGTCTTCCAAGAGCAACGAGCTAAGGATCCTATGAAATTCAATTAGATTGAGCCAGTCCAATCACTACCTCCTCCACCTCATAGATCAGAAAGGATTTTTCATCCTTCTAAAAGATACTTAGGTACTATTTCAGAGGATGTAGAGAAAATATTTCTCATTAAAAATGGGGTTTATAGTAATGATCCCAAAACCTATGATGAGACGATATTAGATATCGACTTTGAAAAATGGTTAGAGGTAATGAAGTCACAGATTGACTCAATGCACTCTAACCAAGTCTGGACCTTGGTAGATCCACTTAAAGGTATAGTACCTATTAGATGTAAATGGATCTATAAGAAAAAGATAGGTGTAGATGAAAATATGGAGACATTCAAGACTAAGTTAGTAGCGAAAGGGTATAGTTAGTACGAAAGCATTGACAATCAGGATACTTTCTCGCTAGTAGCCATGCTAAAATCCATCCGCACATTACTTGCTGTTGCAGTCTATTTCGATTATAAAATATGATAGATGGACGTAAAAACGATCTTCTTAAATGGATATCTTGAGGAAGATATCTATATGGAACAGACGCTAGATTTCACATCCAGTAATGCTGATCACAAGGTCTGCAAGCTGCAAAGGTCCATCTATGGACTTAAGCAAGCATCTCGAAGCTGGAATACTCATTTTAATGATGTGATCAAATCGTTTGGATTCATCAAAAATGAGGAGAAATTGTGTGTATTCAAAAAGATCAGTGGGAGTGCTATTATCTTCCTCATACTATACTTGGATGACATCCTCCTTATTGAAAATGATATTCCTATGTTGACCACTTTTAAAATGTGGTTATTAAAAAAGTTTTCTATGAAAGTCCTAGGAGAGGCATCCTTTATTCTAGGAATTAAGATTTATAGGGATAGACCAAATAGGATACTGGGTCTCTCACAAAAGATGTACATAGAGGAGGTACTAAAGAGGTTTAGCAAGAAAAATTTTAAGAGGAGATTGGTGCCCTTCATACATGGCATTCATCTCTAAGAATATGTGTCCCAACACACCTGAGGAGATTGAACGTATGAGCAAGTTCTCTTATGCTTTGGCAATATGGAGCTTTATGTACGCCATGCTATATACACGACCTGATATCGCCCATGCTGTGAGTGTCATGAGCAGATATCAATCGAATCTAGGTGAAGAGCATTGGACTTCTGTGAAATGTATCCTTAAGTACTTGAGAAGGAATAAGGATATGTTCTTAGTTTTTGGTAACAGAGAACTCCAAGTTTAGGATTATATAGATTTAGATTTTGTTTGATATAGATGATCAAAAGTTGACATCTGATAGTCTGTTTATATGTAATGGTGGTGCTGTCAGCTGGAAGAGTTTCAAGCAGACTATGATAGTAGATTTCATCATAAAAGTAGAGTATATCGCTGCATCGAAAGCTGCAAAGAAGATATCTGGTATAAGAAGTTCACTGCAGAACCTGAAGTGATGCCATCAAATATCGTCCATCCATACTGTGACAATAATGGTGCCATAGCCCTAGCTAAGGAGCCAAGGTTTCATCAAAAATCCAAGCACATCGAGCAGCGATTCTATCTGATCCACGATTACCTCGAGAAGGGTTACGTCGAGATCAAGAGAATCGACTCTGTGGATAATGCGGTAGATCACTAACAAAGCCTTTAGGCCAGTAGAAGATCGAAGCCCACCTTAAGAAGATGGGACTTAGATTTGTAGCTAATTAGCTTTAGGTCAAGTGGAAGTTTGTTAGATGTGTGCTCTAGAAACCAGATTGGCTAACACTTATAATACACTTTTAAGGGCAATTTTATAATTTTGACTATAAATTAATAAAAAAATTATTTTTTATCATAGTGTATATTTAAAATATCTGTGATACATCCTTTGAGTTAATGGTAATGACACTTCATATTTTTAAAGAGTTAAAAATTTAAGACATGAATTTTCATAATTAACTCATAAACTGCTTTCGATCGTAGGATCATCACGAGGATGGTGATTGATTCAGAAGGTTGGGGTACAATCACTTTCTTTAAGTAGATAAGTCTTGAATCTAAGGTGTGGAGACATCGAAGTGAGAGTATAGGTATTCGTTAGAGAATGAGGATACTGAGCATGACTATCTCGAGTATTTATAAGAAATTCTACCTTCTCATCGATGATTAGCTCGATGTTGTAGTAGTGTATCTAATTCTTTGACCTAAGATGCATCGATAATTTACCTTGAGGGTGTTGTAGTTTGATTACATCATAATTTGATCTTCTAGCCATTTGAAATCTTGAGGTGTATGTTGGCTATAGTACGTTCATTGTAGAAATTGGATTGTACCAATAAGGAATCAATCTACCTCGATAGATGAGGAGTAACCCTATGATGATCATGAGAATCGAGTCTATAAGCCTATGGCCATGGCAGAGTAAAGATGATAGAAAGAGTTTCTATATGGGTTTCACATAGGACTCGAATCGAATGATTAATTCATATGACGAATATTGGGTTTGATGAGTTCGCCTTAATCCTAATCCTGTCAGGGCTCAAGATAGAAGAACCCAATCACACAGGTAGCTGCATCGAGAGGTTTACTTTCAGTTTTGATGGATTGCCATCATATATTGCTAGGTGTTACTGATGGATTTTCATAGCAATTAGAATGATTTTGATGATCGATCATTCTAATTATATGAATCAGAAAAGTTCTAATCCATCGAAAGATTTTTTGATGATGTCGATGATGGAGATCATGACATATCTTATTACCATACAGAACTGAACCAAACTGAATCACACAAACAAGGGTTTGGGTCTAGATGTCATTAATTGAGCTAACCTAGTTCGATTGATTTGGATTAGATTCAATCAGGTTCAAGATAATCGTGTTAGCACATGATTGAGCCTGACTTTCTCCTTCTGTAATCTTTCTGATTCATCACAATCGAGTTGAATTTGATTTGACTCATTTTTGTATCTTGAATAGATTTATTTTCATTTGACTAGAATAAGTTTAGGTCAGATTAATTATGAAAATTAAATTTATTCCTAGTGTAATTGGACTAGGGTCAATAGTTGACCCAATTGAGAGAATTGAAAGTCACATAATCCAAAAATTTTAGAAAATTTTCTAGAAAGTATTTTGCTTTAATTTTTAGATATGTGATAGGGCACGAATTATGCTTTGGGTGTGCAAAATTTTGTGATTTTTCGAGGTGCCTAGACTGGATTTTGATAGAGTTTGATTTAGATCAAACTCTTAAGGGAAGAGTCCTAGACGCACATGGACTCTTCCTTATCCTTTCATGCTGCCACCTTCCAAATGGATTTTTGGCATCAAAACTAGACAGAATTTAGGGTTTTTCATGGAGATCAGGTCTAAGAGTCCTAATGGTCGAATTAATAAGGTTTTTGGTCAAAAAGGGACTCTTTATGGTGCTATGTCTTGTATAAGAACTCTTCTCATGAAATTGCCTCAACATAATTTATTTTTTCCACACCCAAAGGATCCTTCCCTCTGATATCCATGCCTCCTCTATCCTCTCTCTCCCTCTCTTCTACATGTCTAAAAAGTTAGGCATAAATCTGAGTTGAAGGTCCAAGATTTTTGGCATAAGATTCAGCATTTATGCAATAGTATTCTTGAGATGAACATATTGCCCTCAGAAGTCATTTTGAAGGCTTTTCAAATCAAATCCATATCTAATTTTTGGAGGAAAGATTCATAAGAAAAAGTCATTTAGATCCTACTCGAGTGGATATCGTTAGAGGTCAGGTGCATGCGTGGCTCCTTCCAGAACCTCAGAAATCAACAAGATCATTACAGAATAATTAGATTACCAAATCATATACTTAAAATTAAATCTGATTTAATTTTATTTTTAACTTTTAATATCAGATCTCTATGATCAGATTCGAGAAGTCTCAGATCTGATTAAGATTTTAGAAAAAAATTTTGAAATATTTCTTCAGATTCAATCAGATCTGAATGATCCTATGCCGAAAAAATAGATTTTTTCTTTAGTATACTGGCTATAGCATGTTCATTGTACGAACTGAATTACACCAAGATGGAATCTATCTATCTCGATAGTGGAGAAGTAGTCTTATGATGATCATGAGATTGAGTTCTTAAGCCCATGGCCATGGTAGTGTTATATAATAGAAAAAAAGTTTTCTATTAGGATTTCATATCGGACTCAAATCGAATGATTCATTCATATGATGGATGTTGGCTTTTGAAGAGAATATCTTAAACCCTAATCTTATCGGGACTCATGATAGTAGTATCGATTTACATAGATAGCTATACCAAGAGTTTTGCTTTCAATTTTGATGGATTGCCACCATATGCTGCTAGGTATCACTGATGAATTTTGAGAGCAATTAGAATGATCTTGATGATCGATCATTCTAATTATATGAATCAGAAAAATTTTGATCCATCAAAAGGTGTTTCAATAATGTCAATGATAGAGATCATAACATATCTCATTACCATATGGAATTGAATCTAACTAGATCACACATTCAAGGGTTTGAATCTGCTTGTGATCAATTGGACTTAGTCAGTTCAATTGATTTGGATTAGATCTGATTAGGTTCAAAAAAATCATGCTAGCATATGATTGAACCTAACATTCTTCTTTTGTAGCCTTTTTGGTTCGTCTCAATCGAAACCTTGACTGAAACTTATCTAGGTCAGAATAGGATTGTCTAAATTCATCAGATGATTTTAGGATAACACCTGCCATTTCTGATCATCTGCCATTTTTGGTCACCTACCCTTTCTATCACATACCAGGGTCAAAGGTTGATCCTATTGTAAAAAAGAAGGGATCTGAGGCGCATGCCCCTTAGAGATTTTCTAGAGGCGTGCACCTTCATTTTTTGGTTTGGCATGGAGAGGGTGCACGTCCCCTAGGTGTGCACCCAAAGTAGATAGGTTTTGACTTGGTCAAATTTTAGATTTGACCAGTCAAAGATTTTTGATAAAGATCAAACTCTAAGAGAGAAGGAAGAATCTATTTTGCACCCAACTTCCTTTTCTTCTCCCTACCTATTTTGTATGGCATTATATGGAATATTTGGGGTGGAAAATCTGATGTGAGTTGGCATGAAAATTTATCAAAAAATTAGAAACAAATCAAGCAATTGGTTGCTTGACTAATTGGAACACTGAGGTGGTGCAGGGCTCTATTTAAGAGACCCTGCACCCTAGGGTTTCTAAGAATTATTGCTCCATGCCCCAAAGCCCCTTTTGCTGTCATCCCCTCTTTCTCCACGCCCCTCCTCTTCTTCTTCTCCACGCCCAAAGGTTGGGCCAAGGTTCCGAGAGAAGGTCTAAAGAAATTGGGGCAAAGGTTTCGAAGAAAGAGACGACGTTCGTGAGACAAACGTGCTGTCTTCATCAGTTGATTCGAAGGCTAATACAAAATTAGATTTAGATTTGATATTTGATGATCAGATCCAAAAGGAGAGCACTTCTAGATCCAGTCCGAGTGGACTTCGATCGAGGCCAGGTACGTACGTGGCTTGATTCAGAATCCAAAGCTTCCACAGATCATCAATAGGATAAAGGCAATTTACCCTAAAGGTAACATCAAATGTTACTATTTTAATTTTAATTTTAATTTTAATTTTTAATATTAGATCATTAGATCGAAGAACTCTCTGATCTGATTAGACTCTGTAGAAAAATTTTTGAACTATTCTTTATAGATCTAGTTAGATCAAACCGATCTTGTGGCAGGAAAAAGCTATTTTTTCTTCATATACTTCACCTGCATGCCATACCAGTATCTCCATACTTCTTGGTTAAAAGGACAATCAACTCATATGGCATGCAATGACCTACATTCGATAATATTGTCGTCCTAGGAAACAACGTATCATTTGATCATGAATAAGTTTAAGAACTAAACGATAAATCTTTTTTTGTCGAGTTTAAATAGTCTTAAGGACTTCATCACAGAAAAGTTCATTATAGAAAGATGTACAAGAGTGATAAAAATATCAGAATAATAATTTTATTCATAAATAATTTAAATATATTTATAATCAGTTCAACCATCTACAATCTATATGGGTGGCTTTAGGATACAATACCCAATAATTTTGTATTGGATATAAATGATTTGGAGGAAAAGGATGAGGAGGAGAAGTGAATGGGAAGGAAGGGAAGGAGAAAAGAGAAGCAGAGAATAGATAGAGAAAGGAGAGAAAGGGAGGAGAATGGGTGAAGAAATGAGAGGAGAAGAAAGGAGGGAGAAAGAGGAGGAAGGAGAGGAGGAAAAATAGATGAAAAGAAATGGGAGGAAGAGAAAGAAAGAAGAAAGAAAGTGGGAGAAAGAGGGACACTAGCCATGAAGGAGGAACGAGGAAGAAAATTGATATTTTTGTTATTTAAAAAAAATATTAAAAAAGATAGATGGCTGAATTATATTAAAATATATTAAAATTAAAAAAATTAATTTGATACTTTTTAAAATACAGGAAGTATAGATAAAATTAAATTAAAATAGAAAAAATATTTCTATAATTTATTTAAAAAATAAATATTTAATTATATATATATATATTATTTTATTTTATTTTATTTTATTTTATTTTATTTATTATTTATTATTTATTATTTTTTATTTTTTTTACTGCTCTATAGTTGCATGGCTGTCTGGATGGTGTCCTACTGGAGCCATAAATCAAGAGGTCCTGCAGGCGCAGTTTTAGCTGCCAATAAATGTGCGCCATGCTCTGAAAAGAAGTGCGGAATGCTGGGGACACATGTAGATAAGGTCGGTGGGAATGCCTTGATAGGACAGTTTCCATATAACCCCCAGTGCCGGTTTTCCTCCTAACTTCCAAGATAAAGTCACAGTACGTCTTCCCCGTTTGATTCACATCTTCCAAAGAAAAATAATATGATCCATTTCACGCAAGTCTCCAAGAAGAATACCCAAGTTAATAAGGCTATGGACGCAAAAGGTGAGAAATAGAAATCTTCATGTAAATAAATAATTCATTCTTCCCTCTTTAGAGGGAAAAAGCCACTCCATCAGATAAAAATGAGATATTGACGATATAAAGCACACATTGGATTACACTTAAAAAAGTTCTCATTCTTATATACCAAATTTGCAATTGCTAATAAAAGAAAGAAAAAAACATATGAGCTCAACTTATAAATAACAATAATACTAGTAATAATATGCATCTCTCCTCTCAGAATCTATCTATAAAGGATGCAAGAGATAAAAATCCTAAGATAAGTAAATCCATTTCACATTAATATCTATGATACATATATCACCATTTTTCTAAGCCCTCAATCGGAGAAGCCTGAGGCTGTTTCTTCTTGCCCACCATTCTTCCACCACCAAAGGCGACACTATGATATATACACCATTTCCCATACCACAACGTTCCATATGTCATCAAAATAAGCAAACTCTAACAGCTATACTTGCAATAAAACTCCACTCCACCCATGAGAACTAAGACAAGAATAATAAAATCAACCGATCTTAACTAGATCAACATATATCACTCATACCCTTTCTTGCCTTCCAAACCCTGGGGAAGAAGAAGAAGAACCACCACCTCCACCACCACCACCCATGCTGCTCTTCCCACTCATGGTAGACATCTGATGGTGATAGGATGGCGGCGTCGCATATATATGCTGCCCCGTCGTCATCATCATCCCACCAGTGCCACCACCACCTCCACCGACACCAACCACATTGTTCCCCATGCTTGGAGCACCGCCGCCTCCCCCACCATCGCCGCCCTCTTTGCGCTGAGACTGGGAGGCGCCGGCGCTACACTTCTCGCCCTCCATCTCGTGGAACCTGTGGACGTAGACCTTGAGAGGCTCGACGTAGTCCTCGAAACCAAGGGTGGTCATGGCCCAGAGGAGGTCGTCGCCGTTGATGGTCTTGCGCTTCTCGCGCTGGCATTTGTTGGCGGCCTCGCCGGTGATGAAGTTGATGAACTCGGAGACGCACTCCTGCACCGTCTCCTTGGCGTCCTTGGAGATCTTAGCGTTCGCCGGCAGCGCCTTCTTCATGATCCGGCTCACGTTGGCGATCGGCAGGAAGTGGTCCTGTTCCCGCGACGAGGAGTACTCCCCCGCATTATTATTGCTGTTGTTCCGCCCCCTGATTCGTTATCCGAATCCGGCATCAATATCGATTAGAATCTCCAGCGAAAAATTCCCCAATATAATTGCCAATTGTCGATCTCTCTAGGAGCAGAAACGCTTCTTTGAGCCGTAGATTTCCCCAAAATCAGAAATTTAGGTTGGAGAAATACCGAGATAGCGATTAGGTTTTATGGGAGTGGAGCAATTTTTAAGGCTCTTCAGCTAAAGAATCGAGAACAGAAGATGTAGTGTTTTTATCACAGAAGAAGTGAAGGATTCAAACGAATAGGGGTCTTCAACCACTGGCTCGGGGAATCGCAGAGAGAGTCTGCGCGCGAACAAGGACCTTGGAGGGGAGAAATTAGCGGTTGGACCTGGTTCATATAATTTAATCATTTTTTCCTCTACTTTTCTTTGTCGGAGAGCGGAGGGCCCGTTCCGTTAGATCTTGGTCCCAATATCGCATCATCAATGGGGACGCGTGGAGGGATGGGGACCGTTTGTTTCTCGATAAGCACGTGCCCTGTCGGATCTTCGACGACCGTCGATGACCTTCGCGACTCGGTATCTGGACCGTTGGCGACGCTGCGCCCCCACAGGTACCCATGGCCTCAGTCGTTTGGAACGGTGGGTTTGTTCATCATAACGCGCAGCCGGCTACGTTGAGAAAGAATAACATGGTGGGGTCTTTGTTTTTTTTTTTTCTTTTTTTTTTTCCTGAGTATCACATATTGCCCCCTTATATTTTAAAATTTGGCAAAGTCATCCCCTCAACTTGGATGTTAGAATTAGCCCCTTATAATTTCTATTTGAGCCAACATCTCCTTTGTCCATCTCGGTCTAACTGCGGGCACAAGTCAACATATGACCATCATATGCCCATATTAACAAGAGTTTATTCTAAAACCATCCTTGTTAGCAGGAGACCTTAGGATGGTAGGGTGGTTGCACCAACTACTTGGTTCACCGTGTTGTCTTCCCCATTTAAGCAGAATGATGGCGGACAAAAGAGCAACCAAATATAGAGTAAGAAAGAGAAAGAGTGAGAGAAAAGCACCATTATGCCTCTAATCTAAGATCATAAGTTGAGGATAAGAGCAACCATCATATATTTATAAAAAATTTTCATTACAAGCATGTCAGACATATTATCACGATAGCATAAATAAATTTAAATAATTAATAAACTTTAATTTAAAAACTAAATTAAAATTAAATATCTCATAAAATCAACAATATTCTAAACTTTTGTATCAAACTTAAAAAATAGTAATCTAAAAAATAAAGATGTGAAAATTCTATCTCTAATCGCTCTATCATAATAAAATCCGAGGTCAAGCTAGTTTCTTCAAATCTATAAAATAGTGACATATCAAATAATGAACTAGGTAATCCTATAAGCACTGAACATATTAAGTAAATAAATCAAGTAATAAAATAATTATCAATTTATAGGAAATAAGTATATTAAATTCATTCATTCAAAAATTGAGATCTACATATATAGCATTATCAAAATAACATACGAATCAAATCTTTCTTAAAATTTAAATTTTGTTCATAGATTCGCATTTTTTAAAATATATCAAGTTCATCTTATTAGCCATGAATTATGACCATAATTATATGGCATAGTCAGGCCAGAAAATAAACTCAATAATAATCAAAATGCCATCATATAAATCCCAATGATATTATATCAAAATGCCAATATATTATCCCTACTGGCAGAATATTGAAGTGCTAATGTACAATTCTTGTTGGCTGAGTATTGAAATATAATATGGCTGCAAGTCCAAATCCATCTTGAATTAAACCTTTTTTTTCATTAACATATTTTATATTCCAAACTAAAAGATTTATAAGATAATGCAACATCGAAATCAATCAGGTATCATAAGAAAATCAATATATTTGACCATTAATGATTTAGTATTTTGAACAAAAATATATTCAATAATTAAAAATATAATGTATGAATTTTAAAATCATGAATAATTTAATATAAAAATATTTTATGATTTACTGATAAATCAAGAAAAGAGTTATATTGCTTACCTTGCAAGTGAAACCCACCGATAGATCTTAATTCCAAAAATCCATCTTAGAACCTAATTTTGGCTTTTGTTACTCCACCCAATACTTCATGGATTGAGAGATAACCTTTGGTCAAGGTCTTTCTCGAATAGAAAGTTTTGATTGAACTAGCTTATTTCAGGACCAAAATGATGGAATTTTGGCATGATTTATCACCCTCGGATACTCATCCAAAGTTCTATATCTTGAAGCGATACTAAATTTCAAGATAAAAGATGATCTTAATCATGCATCATATAACCAAGTTATAGTTTTCTATAGTTTGGTATGTGATATTGTTTTCTAATGTAGTAGATCTTGCTCCTAGATCCTATCCAACTCTTACTCATAGTGGTTAAAGTAGTCTACATTGAGTCTAATAATCCTTCTAGATATCTTTATAGTGGCCAAAATGATCTATATAAAGTCTTGTTGCCCAGAGGTAGCAACCCAAGAGGAGGGGGTGAATTGGATTCTTATAAAAATTTTATTCAAATTTAGTTTTTAAACAAGTATGTGCTTTAATTTATCCCTAAATGATATGGTAGAGATATGTATAATATAAGTAGCAATGGATTTAAGATAGTATATGCAAACCAAGAATCTAAACAACATAAATAAAAAATAAAAGCAAAGTAAAGAAAGAATTAAAAGCACAATACAAACACACAAAGTTTTATAGTGGTTCAGTGCAACCGGCATCTTCGTCCACTTTCCAAACTTTTCTTGGAATTTTTACTATAATCTATTCTTGATTATAGTGTGTTTATTTTTTTAGGCTTACGAACAAATATAGTTGATTTTCACAGGAGCACCAACCAAAATCTTATATCATTAGCTTTCTGGGTTCACTGACAACCCAGTTGATTTTCTGGGCCAACCAACCAAAATCTATAATATCTAATTTCAGGCTTGGATGGGCCTAATCTTCAAGTTTCTGTTAGATATGTGTGTCCTAGAAGCTAGAATTGGCTAACACTTGTTATACACTTCTAAGGATAAAATTATAATTTTGACTATAAGTAATAAAATTGGTTATTTTCTATCACAATGTGTATTTAGTGTCTGTGATACATTCCTTGAATTAATGGCAATGATAGTTCTTATTTTCAAGAGTTAAAAATTTAAAACATGAATTTTTATTATTAACTCATAAAATGCTCTTGACCGTAGGATCATCACGAGGATGGTGATTGATCTGAAAGATTGGTGTACAATCACTTCTTTATAGTAGATGAGTCTTGAGTCTACGGTGTGGAGACACCAGAGCGAGAGTATAGGTACTCGTTAGAGAATGAGGGCACTGAGCGTGACCACCTCGAGTAGTCATTAGGAAGTCTACCTTCTCGTCAATGACTGACTCGATGCTGCAGTAGTGTGTCTGGTTCTTTGACCTGAGATGCATCGACAGTTCACCTTGAGGGTGTTATAGTTTGACTACACCATTAACTCGATCTCCTAGCCATATGGAATCCTGAGGTGTATGTTGGCTATAGCATGTTCATTGTAGGAACTGGATTACACGCATCAAGATGGAATCTATCTACCTCGGATGGTAGAGGAGCAGCCCTATGATGATCATGAGAATCAAGTCCATGAAGCCCATGGCCATGGTCAGAGTGAAATAATAGAAAGAGTTTCTATTTAGATTTTCACATCGGACTTGAATCGAATGATTACATCATATGACAGAGATACTAGGGTTTGACGAGTTCACCTTAACCCTAATCTGATCGGGGCTCAAGATAGAAGAACTTAATCACATAGGTAGCTGCACCAAGAGGTTCGCATTCAGCTCTGATGGGTTGCCACCATATACTGCTAGGTGTCACTGGTGGATTTTGGGAGCAATTAGAATGATTTAGATGATCGATCATTCTAGCTGTTCGAATCAGAAGAGTTCTGATCCATCGAAAGGAGTTTCGATGATGTCGATGATAGAGATCATGACATATCCCATTACCATACAGAACTGAACCTAACTGGGTCACACAAACAAGGGTTTGAATCTGGTGATCATCAATTGAACTGATCTAGTTCAATTGATCTGAATGAGATTCAATTAGGTTCAAGGAAATCGTGCTAGCACTCGATTGAACCTAACGTTCTTCTTTTACTATCATAAATAAGTTGTCCTGACTGAGCCAAAGGAGTTTGTGCTCAATCAGAGGCCTTCATATGGTCTGACTGGAGGTTGTCCAGAGTCAGAAAAAGGTTGTCTTATTTTGTAAGACATTACCTGCCATTTTTGGTCACCTGCCATTTCTTGTTCTTTGACTTTGGTCAAAAGTCTACCTTTGACAAACTTAGACATCTGATTCATGTGTTCATGCACCCTATTGAAGAAAACTTTTGGACCATGTCCCACCTGCAAAACCTGGCAATGGAGAAGGGGTGCATGCCTAGGGAGGTGTGCGCCCAATGGATAAAGCATATGGAGGCGCCATACAGATGGGTCCTTGTTGGACAAGGACTCCATCTCCTTTTGGATTCCAAAGATTTAGAGTTCTTCTAAGAACCAATCTTGAACCATCTAAGGACTGGATTCAGGCAGGGGCCCTCTAAGGAGGAATCCAGGGATAATCTCTATTCCCACCAATCAGATTTAGATCTGATTTCACAAAGGGTTGTGATTGGTTGGGAAGGAAGAGGAGTTGGATCAACAAGAGGTCTATAAATAAGACCCTATGCGCCCAAGATAAAAAAAGCAATTGATCCATTCCCATGCCCCAAGGCTGCCTCTCCCCTCCTTCATGCCATGCCTTTAGGTCTTCTCTCTCCTACCTTGCTCTCCACGTCCAAAAGTTTTGGACCTTCAGGTTGGTGCGATTCCAGATCAAGAGAAAGGCGATCAAGAAAAGAAAGAAGGCTGCGCTGCTGCAAAGGACGACTGCAGATCTTCAAAAGAGTTTTGAAGATCCTCCAGATCAGATCCAGATCTAATTTTTGGAGGTGTGATAGAGAAGAAGAGGATCTCCAGATCCAATCCAAGTGGATATCGGATAGAGGCCAGGCGCTTGCGTGGCTAAGATCCAGAACCTTCCAGCTGCTGCAATCAGGATCATCAACAGGGTAATAGGATTACCCTCAATCAGGTAAATTAAATTTGATTTAATTTATTTTTTATTTTATTTTATTTTATTAAAATAATAAGAATTCAGATCTAAAATATTCAAGATCTAATCTAGATCAAGAGAAAAATTTTTGAAATATATCTCTTGATCTGATCAGATCTGAACGAACCTGGATCCGGAAAAATCAGGATTTTTCCTTCAACTGGTATCAGAGCCATGGTTCTAAATTTTGTTTAGATCTAATTTTAAATTTTATTTTAATTAGAAAATAAAGTGATTTTAGATGTCACATGAGATGTGATCAGATCTGAAATCAGAAAAAATTAAAATTAAATAATTTGGATCTAAGATTAGAAGATATGCATGACTAGTTCTAGAATAGAATAGTTCTATAGAATAGTCTTGCATGATTCTTTGATTTAATCTGATTAAATCATATTTTAGATCTATTTATTTACTATTTTTTGATATTATAAGTGTTATAATAACATCTAAAAAATAAAATAAAAATTATTTAATTTTAAATATCATATGAGATATGATTGATGCATGTCTAGACTAGTTGTAGAATAGTTCTACATAATTATCTAGATTAGAATTTATTTTGATTAGATCAATTTAAATCTAATTTTTTAGATTATTATGAGATAATTTAGATCTAAAAATATGCATGATTATGATACATGAGATGTATGCAAAATATGCCATGATTAGATCAATTTTTATATATGAGATATATGATATAGATCTAACTAGTTTTGTAGTATTGATATGTTCCTGATTAAGGCGTTCCTCTTGGCCGTCCGGTCATAAGAACGAAGAAGGGATTTAAAGGCCCTCTCTTCCCATTCGATGGGGTGTTCTTATGATGTGTAGGGGTGCTGCACGTGTTCGTCCTTAATCAGAAATCCAAAACTTACTTTCTGCAAAACCCTAGATCCTGAAACCCTAGGATTTATTGTGCATATTTTGTTTATGAACCCTAAACTTAATTAAGAATTAAGTTTATGGAAATATTAATTAGGTCTAAAATTGAGAATTTTTAGATCTAAGACATATTCATAATACTGGGTTCGGGCTTGGGTAGCTCAATTAGGTCTAAGCGGTTGATCAAACCGAATCAAGAGTTGGTTAGATGGGATCAACAATGCTTAAATTGACCAGCCTAATAGGATTAAGTCTGGGTCAAGATCGAGTCACGATCAAGCAAGACCTAATTAGGCTCAGAGGTTAGAGTCTGGATTGTAGGCTAACCCAATTGGTTCTGACTCAACAATTTGGTGTCTAAGGTAAGTTTGGCACAGACGACCGACTGGTTTTTAATTGGAAGCTACTCGACCTGAATGCGTTCTTGTACGAGTTAATGGCATATTCCTTCCACCGGTCTCACTTACCTGGCCATATCTGTTGACACAGTTCTGATCTGAGGTGGTCAATAATCCGAGCTAACCCATGCCACTAGGTTAGTCATAATTGTTATGACTATTGCCAAGTCTAGTTTAATGAGACCTGAATCAATTCTCCCTAAGAAAAGATTAAGTCTGAGGTCTTCCACCATTGTAGATGTGCGGGCCCTTCCCGGGGTTGATTGTTCTCGGCTGGATACAGTGGCTCAGTTGCACCGGAAAAGATGCAACCATGTCTATTAGGCATTGGATGCTATGGGCTGGAGGATGAGTTGGGCTCAATATTTTGGATACGGTGAGAGACTCCAATTAGGAACCCAGTCTATGCAAATGGTGGGTCTGACTTAACTAAGGAGTGGATCAATATTTCGGATACGGTGAGATTCATGAATTAGAGACCAAGTTTGGGTGCACCATGATTAGAGAATCATTGAACAAGAGTTGTTCACTCATTGGCTAACCCATCACCAATAACTGTTAGGTGAGGTGATGAGTCAGTTGGTGAGACCGCACCACCCACTAGAAATCATTAATCATGGAGATTTTTTTTGCATCTCTACAGAGGGAGTGTAGGGATCCGAGAAAATAGTGGGAGCTAATTTGTTTAAAAATAAAATCCCTAAACAAATTGGTCAAGTCAAAATTACAGTATCTAACTAGAATCTTTGACTCTCTACAGGAAAAATAAAATGTCTGCGTCCAACCCACTGGCACGTATCCTGGACACACATAGACTGACCTGGACCCAATTATAAAGATTGGCTCAGGAACTACAAAATTATTTTGGGTTCTAGAGAAGTTAACCCATGTTTTGGACCAGGACCCTCCCACCTTACCAGCCTCGTCCATCCACTGAACAGAGAGCGTCTCTGGAAAAATGGATTGACGAAGATAATAAGGCCAGATATTACATGTTGGGCTCGATGTCTGATGAGCTCCAGCGCCAACATGAAGATATCGGGACTGCTCGCCAAATGTTGGCTCACCTGCAGGAGATGTTTTGGTGAACAGAGTCGCGCAGCCAAATATCAAGTCACGAAATGACTTTTTAAGGCTAAGATGCGTGATGGGCAGTCAGTCCAAGATCACTGTCTGACATGATGATCAAGGACATGGAAGAGCTTGAGAAGCTCGGTGTGAAGTTGGACTTGGATCTGCAGAATGATATTATTCTGCAATCCTTGACTGATGCATATGGGCAATTCATCATGAATTACCACATGCATAAACTTCAAAATTCCTTGGCCGAAGTTAATGAATATGCTGGTTACCGCTGAGCTTTCTATGAAAGGTTCTAAAGGCTCAGTTCTTGCTATGGAACGGACTTCTTCCAAAAGAAAGTCTTATGGAAAGAAAAAGAAGTCTGTGAAAAAGCAAAAGGTGGAAGGATCAAAGAAGAAGAAGGCAGAAGCCGAAGAAGAAGGCCGATGGCAAAGGAAAGTGTTTCCATTGCAACAGCGACGGCCATTGGAAGCGGAACTGCCCTACTTACCTGGCCACCCTGAAGAACAAGAAGGAAGGTCCTTCTGGAGGTATGCTCGTTATTGAGTCTAACCTTACGGTTTCTTCTGCATCCAGTTGGGTGCTTGACTCTGGTTCTAGTGCTCATCTGTGCACTTCTATGCAGGGTCTTGAGGATAGCAGGAGGCTGAGGGATGGAGACATGATCCTACGCATCGGTAATGGAGCAAGAGTTGCTGCAGTAGCCGTGGGAACATACCCTCTTCGATTACCATCTGGTTTAGACTTAGTTTTAAAAGACTGTTATTATGTGCCTGCAGCTAGCAGGAATTTGATTTCTGTTTCATGCTTAGCACAAGAAGGTTATGTGATTCACCTTCTTTAAGGACCATTGTAACATTCTTTATGAAAGAAATAAAATTGCAAATGGTTTCCTTATTAATGGTCTTTATCAGTTACATATTGATGTACCTATTTTTAACTATCGAGCAAAACGTGAATGCCAAACAAATGACCTAGGGATAGTCCAAACGACAGATATCTATGGCACCTGAGATTAGGTCATATAGCAGAAGATAGGATCAACAAATTGGAGAAAAATGGGCTATTGAGTCCATTGACTTTGAGTCATATCCAACTTGTGAATCTTGTCTTCAAGGCAAAATGACTAAACTCCCTTTTGTTGGACATGGGGAGAGGGCCACAGATCTCCTTGCCCTAGTACATACTGATGTGTGCGGCCCATTTGATGTGCCGGCTAGAGGCAATTTTGTCTACTTCATTACCTTTACCGATGATCTGTCTAGGTATGGGTATGTGTATCTTATGAGACACAAGTCTGAAGCTTTTGAAAAGTTCAAAGAATTCAGACATGAAGTAGAAAAACAAACTGGAAAACCCATTAAGGTTCTTCGATCAGATCGAGGAGGTGAATACCTTAGCCGGGAATTCCTAGACTATCTTCAAGGAAAATGGCATAGTCTCTCAATGGACTCCACCAGGAACACCTCAACTCAACGGGGTTTCAGAACGGAGAAATCGGACTCTATTGGATATGGTTCGATCCATGATGAGCTTCACAGACCTCCCTGATTTTCTTTGGGGACATTCATTGTTAACTTCAATCTATTTACTGAATAGGGTTCCCTCTAAAACCGTTCCTACCACACCGTATGAGATATGGCACGGTAAGAAACCAAGTCTGAGTCATCTCAGAATTTGGGGTTGTCCGGCTCATGTCAAAAGACAACAAGCGGACAAGTTAGAGTTTAGGTCCTTTAGAGCTCGATTCATAGGATATCCTAAAGAGTCATTAGGATACTATTTCTACATTCCAGAAGACCACAATGTGATTGTGAGTCGACATGCCATCTTTCTTGAAAAATAGTTTATTCAAGATAGCGGCATTGGAAAGCAGATTCAAGCTTGATGAGAAAGTCTCACAAGCAGAACGAGCTAAGGACCAAGTGGAACCAAATCAGGTTGAGCCAATAAGAACACTACCTCCTCCACCTCGTAGATCGGAAAGAGTTTTCCCGTCCCCCTGAAAGATACTTAGGTATTATTTCAGAGGATGTAGAGGAAATGTTCCTCATAGGTAATGGTGCTCATGGTGATGATCCCAAAACCTACAACGAGGCGATATCAGATATCGACTCCGAGAAATGGCTTAGAGGCAATGAAGTCAGAAATTGACTCGATGCACTCAAACCAAGTCTGGACCTTGGTAGATCCACCAGAAGGTATAGTACCTATTGGGTGTAAATGGATCTTCAAGAGAAAGATTGGTGCAGATGGGAATGTGGAGACATTCAAGGCTAGACTAGTGGCAAAAGGTTATAGTCAACGTGCGAAGGCATTGACTATCAGGATACCTTTTCCCCAGTAGCTATGCTAAAATCCATCCGCACATTGCTTGCTGTTGCAGCCTATTTCGATTATGAAATATGGCAAATGGACGTGAAAACGGCATTCCTTAAATGGATATCTTGAGGAAGATATCTATATGGAACAGCCGCTAGGTTTCACATCCAGTGATACTGATCACAAGGTTTGCAAGCTGCAAAGGTCCATATATGGACTTAAGCAAGCATCTCGGAGCTGGAACACTCATTTTCAATGATGTGATCAAAATTAGTTTGGTTTCATCAAAAATGAAGAGGAACCATGTGTTTTCAAAAAGGGTCAGTGGGAGCGCTGTTGTCTTCCTCGTATTGTACGTGGATGACATCCTCCTTATTGGGAATGATATTCCCATGTTGACCATCAGTCAAAATATGGTTGTCCTAAAGGAATTCTCCATGAAAGACCTAGGTGAAGCATCCTTTATTCTAGGAATTAAGGTCTATAGGAGATAGACCGAATAGGATGCTAGGACTTTCACAGAAGATGTACATAGAGGAAGTACTAAAGAGGTTTAGTATGGAAAACTCTAAGAGGGGATTAATACCCTTCAGACATGGTATTCATCTTTCCAAGAAGATGTGCCCCAGCACACCTGAGGAAATAGAATGCATGAGCAAGATCCCTTATGCTTCTGCAATAGGGAGCCTCATGTATGCCATGCTATGTACACGACCTGATATAGCCCATGCTGTGAGTGTCACAAGCAGATATCAGTCAAATCTAGAAGAAGAATGCTAAACTTTTATGAAATGTATCCTTAAGTACTTAAGAAGAACTAAAGATATATTCTTAGTTTTTAGTAATGGGGAACTTGAAGGAAAATCCTGATTTCCCGGTCCAGGTTCGTTCAGATTTGATCAGATCAAGAGATATATTTCAAAAAAAATTTTCTTGATCCAAATCAGATCTTGATATATTTTAGATCTAATTCTTATTATTTTAATAAAATAAAATTAAAAGATAAATTAAATCAAATTTAATTTACCTGATCTGGGTAATCCTATTACCCTATTGATGATCCTGTTTGCAGCGGAAGGTTCTGGATCTTAGCCACGCAAGCGCCTGGCCTCTACCGGTATCCACTCAGGTTGGATCTGGAGATCCTCTTCTTCTCTATCACGCCTCCAAAAATTAGATCTGGATCTGATCTGGAGGATCTTCAAAACTCTTTTGAAGATGAGCAGTCGTCCTTTGCAGCAGCGCAGCCTTCTTACTTTTGATCGCCTTTCTTTGATCTGAATCGCACCAACCAAGGTCCAAAACTCCTTTTGGACGTGGAGAGCAAGGGGAGAAGGTGGTTTGGCATGGAGAGGGAGGGGAGAGGCAGCCTTGGGGCATGGAAAACTATGATCTCATCATATTTAATCTGAGTTGGGTACAGGGTCTTATTTATAGACTAGCTGTGATCCAACTCCTCTTCTTCCCAACCAATCACAACCCTTTGTGAAATCAGATCTAAATCTGATTGGTGGGAATAGAGTCCCCTGGATTCCTCCTTAGAGGGTGCCTAAGACCAGTCAAAGTTGGTTCTTAGAAGAACTCTAATTGGAATCCAAAAAGGAGATGGAGTCCTTGTCCAACAAGGACTCCTAGGCGCCTCCAACTTGGGCACACGCCTAGGGTGGCGTGCGCCCTTCTCCTTGCCAGGTTCTGGCAGGGGGACAGGCCCCCACCAGCTCTCCAATAGGTGCATGACATGTGGTCAAAAGTCAAAGTGTCAATGGTCAACGTTTGACCAGTCAAAGGTAGACTTTTGACCAAAGTCAAAGAACAAGAAATGGCAGGTGACCAAAAATGGCAGGTAATGTCTTATAAAAAAGACAACCTTTTCTGACTTGGACAACCTCCAGTCAGACCATATGAAGGCCTCTGATTGAGCACAAACTCCTTTGGCTCAGACAGGACAACTTATTTATGATAGCAAAAGAAGAACGTTAGGTTCAATCGAGTGCTAGCACGATTTCCTTGAACCTAATTGAATCTCATTCAGATCAATTGAACTAGATCAGTTCAATTGATGATCACCAGATTCAAACCCTTGTTTGTGTGACCCAGTTAGGTTCAGTTCTGTATGGTAATGGGATATGTCATGATCTCTATCATCGACATCATCGAAACTCCTTTCGATGGATCAGAACTCTTCTGATTCGAACAGCTAGAATGATCGATCATCTAAATCATTCTAATTGCTCCCAAAATCCACCAGTGACACCTAGCAGTATATGGTGGCAACCCATCAGAGCTGAATGCGAACCTCTTGGTGCAGCTACCTGTGTGATTAAGTTCTTCTATCTTGAGCCCCGATCAGATTAGGGTTAAGGTGAACTCGTCAAACCCTAGTCTCTGTCATATGATGTAATCATTCGATTCGAGTCCAATGTGAAAATCTAAATAGAAACTCTTTCTATTATTTCACTCTGCCATGGCCATGGGCTTCTGGACTTGATTCTCATGATCATCATAGGGCTGCTCCTCTACCACCGAGGTAGATAGATTCCATCTTGATGCAATCCAGTTCCTACAATGAACATGCTATAGCCAACATACACCTCAGGGTTCCATATGGCTAGGAGACCGAGTAATGGTGTAGTCAAACTATAACACCCTCAAGGTGAACTGCCGATGCACCTCAGGTCAAAGAACCAGACACACTACTGCAGCATCGAGTCAGTCATTGACGAGAAGGTAGACTTCCCTAATGACTACTCGAGGTGGTCACGCTCAGTGCCCTCGTTCTCTAACGAGTACCTGTACTCTCGCTCCGGTGTCTCCACACCGTAGACTCAAGACTCATCTACTAAAGAGAAGCGATTGTACACCAACCTTCCGGATCAATCACCATCCTCGTGATGATCCTATGGTCGGGAGCATTTTATGAGTTAATAATGATTATTCATGTCTTAAATTTTCAACTCTTGAAAATATGAATTATCATTACCATTAACTCAAAGGATGTATCACAGACACTAAATACACATATGTGATAGAAAATAACCCATTTTATTGATTTTAGTCAAAATTATAATTTTGCCCCTAGAAGTGTATTACAAGTGTCAGCCAATTCTGGCTTCTAGGGCACATATATCTAACAATCTCCCACTTGTCCTAAAGCCAATTGGCTACAAGTCTAAGTCCCATCTTCTCAAGGTGGGCTTCGATCTTCTGCTGGCCCAACGGCTTTGTAAGTGGGTCTGCCACATTATCTGCGGAGTTGACTCTCTTGACCTCGACGTAACCCTTCTCGAGGTAATCGCGGATGAGGTGGTATCGCCGCTCAATGTGCTTGGATTTTCTGGTGAGACCTCGGCTCCTTAGCAAGGGCTATGGCGCCATTGTTGTCGCAGTATAGAGGAATGGCATCTGATGGCATTACTCCAATTTCTGCAGCAAACTTCTTGTACCAGAATGCTTCCTTCGCAGCCTCTGATGCAGCGATATATTCTGCTTCCATGGTGGAATCTGCTATCACCGTTTGCTTGGAACTCTTCCAGCTGACAGCACCACCATTGCACACAAACAGACTTCCAGATGTCGACTTTCGATCATCTATATCGGACATGAAATCCGAGTCTGTGTATCCCTGGACTTGGAGTTCTCCATTACCAAAGACCAACATCATATCCTTAGTTCTTCTCAAGTACTTAAGGATACATTTCACAGAAGTCCAGTGTTCTTCACCTGGATTTGACTGATATCTGCTTGTGACACTCACAGCATGGGCTATATCAGGTCGTGTACATAGCATGGCATACATGAGGCTCCCTATTGCAGAAGCATAAGGGATCTTGCTCATGCGTTCTATTTCCTCAGGTGTGCTAGGGCACATCTTCTTGGAAAGATGAATACCATGTCTGAAGGGTATTAATCCCCTCTTAGAGTTTTCCATACTAAACCTCTTTAGTACTTCCTCTATGTACATCTTCTGTGAAAGTCCTAGCATCCTATTCGGTCTATCCCTATAGACCTTAATTCCTAGAATAAAGGATGCTTCACCTAGGTCTTTCATGAGAATTCCTTGGACAACCACATTTTGACTGATGTCAACATGGGAATATCATTCCCAATAAGGAGGATGTCATCCACGTACAATACGAGGAAGACAACAGCGCTCCCACTGACCTTTTTGAAAACACATGGTTCCTCTTCATTTTTGATGAAACCAAACTTTTTGATCACATCATTGAAACGAGTGTTCCAGCTCCGAGATGCTTGCTTAAGTCCATATATGGACCTTTGCAGCTTGCAAACCTTGTGATCAGTATCACTGGATGTGAAACCTAGCGGCTGTTCCATATAGATATCTTCCTCAAGATATCCATTTAAGGAATGCCGTTTTCACGTCCATTTGCCATATTTCATAATCGAAATAGGCTGCAACAGCAAGCAATGTGCGGATGGATTTTAGCATAGCTACTGGGGAAAAGGTATCCTGATAGTCAATGCCTTCACGTTGACTATAACCTTTTGCCACCAAGTCTAGCCTTGAATGTCTCCACATTCCCATCTGCACCAATCTTTCTCTTGAAGATCCATTTACACCCAATAGGTACTATACCTTCTGGTGGATCTACCAAGGTCCAGACTTGGTTTGAGTGCATCGAGTCAATTTCTGACTGCATTGCCTCTAGCCATTTCTCGGAGTCGATATCTGATATCGCCTCGTTGTAGGTTTTGGGATCATCACCATGAGCACCATTACCTACGAGGAACATTTTCCTCTACATCCTCTGAAATAATACCTAAGTATCTTTCAGGGGGATGGGAAAACTCTTTCCGATCTACGAGGTGGAGGAGGTAGTGTTCTTATTGGCTCAACCTGATTTGGTTCCACTTGGTCCTTAGCTCGTTCTGCTTGTGAGACTTTCTCATCAAGCTTAATCTGCTTTCCAATGCCGCTATCTTGAATAAACTATTTTTCAAGAAAGATGGCATGTCGACTCACAATCACATTGTGGTCTTCTGGAATGTAGAAATAGTATCCTAATGACTCTTTAGGATATCCTATGAATCGAGCTCTAAAGGACCTAAACTCTAACTTGTCCGCTTGTTGTCTTTTGACATGAGCCGGACAACCCCAAATTCTGAGATGACTCAGACTTGGTTTCTTACCGTGCCATATCTCATACGGTGTGGTAGGAACGGTTTTAGAGGGAACCCTATTCAGTAGATAGATTGAAGTTAACAATGAAGTGTCCCCAAAGAAAATCAGGGAGGTCTGTGAAGCTCATCATGGATCGAACCATATCCAATAGAGTCCGATTTCTCCATTCTGAAACCCCGTTGAGTTGAGGTGTTCCTGGTGGAGTCCATTGAGAGACTATGCCATTTTCCTTAAGATAGTCTAGGAATTCCCGGCTAAGGTATTCACCTCCTCGATCTGATCGAAGAACCTTAATGGGTTTTCCAGTTTGTTTTTCTACTTCATGTCTGAATTCTTTGAACTTTTCAAAAGCTTCAGACTTGTGTCTCATAAGATACACATACCCATACCTAGACAGATCATCGGTAAAGGTAATGAAGTAGACAAAATTGCCTCTAGCCGGCACATCAAATGGGCCGCACACATCAGTATGTACTAGGGCAAGGAGATCTGTGGCCCTCTCCCCATGTCCAACAAAAGGGAGTTTAGTCATTTTGCCTTGAAGACAAGATTCACAAGTTGGATATGACTCAAAAGTCAATGGACTCAATAGCCCATTTTTCTCCAATTTGTTGATCCTATCTTCTGCTATATGACCTAATCTCAGGTGCCATAGATATCTATCGTTTGGACTATCCCTAGGTCGTTTGGCATTCACGTTTTGCTCGATAGTTAGAATAGGTACATCAATATGTAGCTGATAAAGACCATTAATAAGGAAACCATTTGCAATTTTATTTCTTTCATAAAGAATGTTACAATGGTCCTTAAAGAAGGTGATCACATAACCTTCTTGTGCTAAGCATGAAACAGAAATCAAATTCCTGCTAGCTGCAGGCACATAATAACAGTCTTTTCAAAACTAAGTCTAAACCAGATGGTAATCGAAGAGGGTATGTTACGAGCCGACTAGTTTTTATTGGAAGCTACTCACCCACCCCATGAATGCACAATTCTTGTTACGAGGTTAATGCATATTCCTTCCATCGGTCTTCACTTACCTAGCCATATCTGTTTGACACGAATTCTGATCTGAAGGTGGTCAATTAAATCCGAGCTAACCCATGCCACTAGGTTAGTCATAATTGTATGACTAAACCAAGTCTAGTTAATTTGAGACCTGAATCAATCTCCCTAAGAAAAGATTAAGTTTGAGGTCTTCCACCATTATAGTGTGCGGGGCCCTTCCCGAGGTTGACTTTGTTCTCGGTTGGATACAGTGGCTCAGTTGCACCGGAAAGATGCAACCATGTCTTTAGGCAATTGGATGCTAATGGGCTGGAGGATGAGTTGGGCTTCAATATTTCGATATGGGTTGAGGACTCAATTAGAAACCAGTCTATTGCAAATGGTGGGTCTGACTTAACTTAAGGAGTGGATCAATATTTCGGATACGGTGAGACCACTTCATGAATTAGAGACCAATTTTGGTGCACATGATAGAAAATTCATTGAACAAGATTGTTCACTCATTGGCTAACCCATCACCAATAACTGTTATGAGATATGAGTCAGTTGTGAGACCTTCACCATCCCACTAAAAATCATTAATCGTGGAGATTTTTGCATCTTATAGAGGGAAGTATAGGGATCCGAAAAATAGTGAAGCTAATTTATTTAAAAATAAAATCCCTAAACAAATTGGTAAGTCAAAATTTAGTATCTAAACTAGAATCTTTGACTCTCTACAACACCCAAACCCCCACACAACCACACCCACACAGAATATGCCTCTGCATCAACCCATTGGCATGTATCGCTGACACACATAGACTGACCAGACCCAATTATAAAGATTGGCTCAGGAACTACAAAATTATTTGGGTTTGGGAAAGTTAAACCCATGTTTTGGACTAGGACCCTTCCACATTTACCACCGTCCATCTGATGGAAACAGAGAGCATCTCTGAAAAAAAATGGATTGACGGAAGATTAATAAGGCCAGATATTATATGTTGGGCTCGATGTCTGATGAGCTCCAGTGCCACATGAGGATATCGGACTGCTCGCCAAATTGTTAGCTCACCTACAGGAGATGTTGAACAGATCGCCGCAGCCAAATATCAAATCACAAAATAACTTTTTAAGGCCTAAGAGCGTGATAGCAGTAGTCCAAAGATCGTGATCTGACAATGATCAAGGACATGGAAGAGCTGAGAAGCTCGGTGTGAAGGGGACTTGGACCTGCAGAATGATATTCATTCTGCAACCTTACGATGCATATGGACAATTCATCATGAATTACCACATGCATAAACTTAGATTGTCTTGGGCCGAATTAATGAATATGCTGTTACCACTGACTTTCTATTGAAAGGTTCTAAAGGCTCAGGTCTTGCTATGAAAAGACTTCTTCAAAAGAAAGACTTATGGAAAGAAAAAAAAGTCTGTGAAAAAGCAAAAGATGGGAAGATCAAAGAAGAAGAAGACGAGCCGAAGAAAGAGGTCGATGTCAAAGGAAGTGTTTCCATTGCAATAGCGACGGCCATTGGGAAGTGGAATGCCCTACTTACCTGGCCATCCTGCAGATAAAAAGGAAGGTCCTTTGGAGGTTGCTCATTATTGAGTCCTAACCTTATGATTTCTTCTGGCATCCAGTTGGGTTGCTTGACTCTGTTCTAGTGCTCATCTGTGCACTTCCATACAGGTCTTGAGGATAGCAGGAGGCTGAGGGAGGAGAACATTGATCCTATACGTTTGGTAATGGAGCAAGAGTGCTGCAGTAGCCTGG
>QRFJ01006921.1:0-12767 GCA_006176705.1 Cocos nucifera
GATCCAAAACCTAAACGAGGCGGATACAGATATCAACTCCGAGAAATGGCATGAGGCAATGCAGAGTCAAATTGACTTCCATTCACTCAAACCAAGTCTGGACCTTGGTAATCCAGAAGTATAGTAACCTATTGGTCGTAAATGTCATCTTCAAAGAGAAAAAGGAATGGTGCAGATGGGATGTGGAGACATTCAAGGCTAGACTGGTAGCAATAGTTATAGTCAACGTGAATGCATGACTATCCAGGATACCTTTTCCCGGTGGTTTAAGCATGCTAAATTGCAGCCTATTTCGATTATGAAATATGGCAAATGGACGTGAAAACGGCATTCCTAAATGGATATCTTGAGGAAGATATCTATATGGAACAGCCGCTAGGTTTCACATCCAGTGATACTGATCACAAGGTTTGCAAGCTGCAAAGGTCCATATATGGACTTAAGCAAGCATCTCGGAGCTGGAACACTCGTTTCAATGATGTGATCAAAAAGTTTGGTTTCATCAAAAATGAAGAGGAACCATGTGTTTTCAAAAGGGTCAGTGGGAGCGCTGTTGTCTTCCTCGTATTGTACGTGGATGACATCCTCCTTATTGGGAATGATATTCCCATGTTGACATCAGTCAAGATGTGGTTGTCCAAGGAATTCTCCATGAAAGACCTAGGTGAAGCATCCTTTATTCTAGGAATTAAGGTCTATAGGGATAGACCGAATAGGATGCTAGGACTTTCACAGAAGATGTACATAGAGGAAGTACTAAAGAGGTTTAGTATGGAAAACTCTAAGAGGGGATTAATACCCTTCAGACATGGTATTCATCTTTCCAAGAAGATGTGCCCCAGCACACCTGAGGAAATAGAACGCATGAGCAAGATCCCTTATGCTTCTGCAATAGGGAGCCTCATGTATGCCATGCTATGTACACGACCTGATATAGCCCATGCTGTGAGTGTCACAAGCAGATATCAGTCAAATCCAGGTGAAGAACACTGGACTTCTGTGAAATGTATCCTTAAGTACTTGAGAAGAACTAAGGATATGATGTTGGTCTTTGGTAATGGAGAACTCCAAGTTCAGGGATACACAGACTCGGACTTCATGTCATCGATATAGATGGAAGATCGAAAGTCCACCATGGACATCATCAGAGGCTGCAAAGGAAGCATTCTGGTACAAGAAGTTTGCTGCAGAAATTGGAGTAATGCCAAGAGTTCCATAGCAAACGGTGATACCATCTCATCCGCGATTACCTTGAGAAAGGTTACGTTGAGGTCAAGAGAGTCAACTCCGCAGATAATGTGGCAGACCCACTTACAAAGCCGTTGGGCCAGCAGAAGATCGAAGCCCACCTTGAGAAGATGGGACTTAGACTTGTAGCCAATTGGCTTTAGGACAAGTGGGAGATTGTTAGATATATGTGCCCTAGAAGCCAGAATTGGCTGACACTTGTAATACACTTCTAGGGGCAAAATTATAATTTTGACTATAATTAATAAAATGGGTTATTTTCTATCACATATGTGTATTTAGTGTCTGTGATACATCCTTTGAGTTAATGGTAATGATAATTCATATTTTCAAGAGTTGAAAATTTAAGACATGAATAATCATTATTAACTCATAAACAGCTCCCGACCATAGGATCATCACGAGGATGGTGATTGATCCGGAAGGTTGGTGTACGATCGCTTCTCTTTAGTAGATGAGTCTTGAGTCTACGGTGTGGAGACACCGGAGCGAGAGTACAGGTACTCGTTAGAGAACGAGGGCACTGAGCGTGACCACCTCGAGTAGTCATTAGGGAAGTCTACCTTCTCGTCAATGACTGACTCGATGCTGCAGTAGTGTGTCTGGTTCTTTGACCTGAGATGCATCGGCAGTTCACCTTGAGGGTGTTATAGTTTGACTACACCATTACTCGGTCTCCTAGCCATATGGAACCCTGAGGTGTATGTTGGCTATAGCATGTTCATTGTAGGAACTGGATTGCATCAAGATGGGAATCTATCTACCTCGGTGGTAGAGGAGCAGCCCTATGATGATCATGAGAATCAAGTCCAGAAGCCCATGGCCATGGCAGAGTGAAATAATAGAAAGAGTTTCTATTTAGATTTTCACATTGGACTCGAATCGAATGATTACATCATATGACAGAGACTAGGGTTTGACGAGTTCACCTTAACCCTAATCTGATCGGGGCTCAAGATAGAAGAACTTAATCACACAGGTAGCTGCACCAAGAGGTTCGCATTCAGCTCTGATGGGTTGCCACCATATACTGCTAGGTGTCACTGGTGGATTTTGGGAGCAATTAGAATGATTTAGATGATCGATCATTCTAGCTGTTCGAATCAGAAGAGTTCTGATCCATCGAAAGGAGTTTCGATGATGTCTATGATAGAGATCATGACATATCCCATTACCATACAGAACTGAACCTAACTGGGTCACACAAACAAGGGTTTGAATCTGGTGATCATCAATTGAACTGATCTAGTTCAATTGATCTGAATGAGATTCAATTAGGTTCAAGGAAATCGTGCTAGCACTCGATTGAACCTAACGTTCTTCTTTTACTATCATAAATAAGTTGTCCTGACTGAGCCAAAGGAGTTTGTGCTCAATCAGAGGCCTTCATATGGTCTGACTGGAGGTTGTCCAAGTCAGAATAGGTTGTCTTATTTGTAAGACATTACCTGCCATTTTTGGTCACCTGCCATTTCTTGTTCTTTGACTTTGGTCAAAAGTCTACCTTTGACTGGTCAAACGTTGACCATTGACCCTTTGACTTTTGACCACATGTCATGCACCTATTTGAGAGCTGGTGGGGGCCTGTCCCCCTGCCAGAACCTGGCAAGGAGAAGGGCGCACGCCAAGGGTGGCGTGAGCCCAAGTAGGAGGCGCCTAGGAGTCCTTGTTGGACAAGGACTCCACCTCCCTTTTGGATTCCAATCAGAGTTCTACTAAGAATCCAGTTTGACTGGTCTTAGGCGCCCTCTAAGGAGGAATCCAGGGGTCTTTATTCCCAACCAATCAGATTTAGATCTGATTTCACAAAGGGTTGTGATTGGTTGGAGAGGAAGAGGAGTTGGATCACAAGCTTAGGTCTATAAATAAGACCCTGCGCCCAACCCTAATTCTAATGCAATTCAATTGAGAATTTCCCACGCCCCAAGGCTGCCTCTCCCCTCCTTCTCCATGCCATAGTCTCTTCTCCCCTTGCTCTCCACGTCCAAAAGGTGTTTTGGACTTAGGTTGGTGCGATTCAGATCAAGGAAAGGCGATCAAAAGCAAGAAGGCTGCGCTGCTGCAAAAGGACGACTGCAGATCTTCAAAAGAGTTTTGAAGATCCTCCAGATCAGATCCAGATCTGATTTTTGGAGGTGTGATAGAGAAGAAGAGGATCTCCAGATCCAACCCGAGTGGATACCGGTAGAGGCCAGGCGCTTGCGTGGCTAAGATCCAGAACCTTCCGCTGCAATCAGGATCATCTACAGGGTAATAGGATTACCCAAATCAGGTAAATTAAATTTGATTTAATTTATCTTATTTTATTTTATTTATTAAAATAATAAGAATCAGATCTGAAACATATCAAGATCTGATTGAGATCAAGAGAAAAATTTTTGAAATATATCTCTTGATCTGATCAGATCTGGACGAACCTGGACCGGGAAATCAGGATTTCCCTTCACTTCACAAATAATTCAAAGTAATATGTATGAAAATAAAACTATGAAAGAAGTGTTAAAACTCTTGTCTTGAGGAGGGAAATACCTTTCCGATGAGTTTCTTACATACCTAGGAGAGAATAGGATTCTCTCCCACTAGTCTCCTCCAGAAACACCACCACATAATGGTGTGTTTGAAAGGAGGAATCGACTCTATTGGATATGGTCTGATCCATGATGGGTTTAGCCAGCTTGCCGATATTCTTCTAAGGATATGCACTCAAATCCGCTTGCTATCTATTAAATAGAATTTCAAGTAAGTTTGTTGTTAAGACTCCATATGAGATATGGATAGGATGTAAGCTAGTACTTTCACACCTTAGGATCTGGGGGTGCCCGGCTTATGTCAAATGGTTAGTTATAGATAAACTTGGAGCAAGGTCTGACAAGTGCACATTCATAGGATACCCAAAATAGACCAAAGAAAAATGATGTATGGACATTGGTTGTCCCCCATCCGAAGGGGTTTAACCCATTGGGTGTAAGTGGATATTCAAAAGAAAGAGGGATGCAGATGGAAAGGTGGAGACCTACAAAGCCCATCTGGTTGCCAAAGGGTATCATCAATGTTATGGTATTATCTATGATGAGACGTTCTCCCTGGTGGCAATGCTCAAATTAAGCCAAAGAGCTAAAATTTAGTCTAATTAAATATGGTTTGGTTTGGGCTTGATTGGATTAAGTCTAATTAATTTATTGGATAAGCCAAGTGCAAGAAAGAACTAGTCCTAGTTCAACTAGGACTTGGGTAAACCCAATTTTCTAATTTGATTAGAAAATTAAATTAAAATTAAATCTAATTTAATTAATTTCTTAATTAGGTTAGGGCCTAATTTAATTGGATTGATTTACTTTTGGTTTGATTTGATTTGAGAAACCATATTTGATCAAGTCAAATATGAAATCCCATTAAGACTAGGATCCATCTTGCTTGCGCCACCTATATCCCACGCCCCCCATGCTCTTTCTCTCTTATTTTTGGTGATAAATATCCTCTCTCCCTGATCATCATGCATGCCCACCCTTCTCTTCTCTTTCTTATATGGCATCTTGTTGTGGACTAGGTTAATAGATGGAAAGTTATTGAAGTTTGTTGGATTCGATATGATAGAATCCCAACAAACTTGGTCTCTTCCCATGTGTGCCACCCCACCCTAATTTTTCCTTTGATTTCCATGGTTAAAAGGAGAAATTTTTGTGCACCTACCCTGGTGGTCCACACTTAAAACAAAGGAGGGGGCGCCTAAGTATTGGGTGCCTCAATAACTTGCCATATGTGTTTTTACCTTGTGTAGGATTTTGACCCAAAGAAGACACTTCCATATTTCTTTATAAGGAGGTCTTTTTGGAGTGAATTTTACACTAATTCTAGATCATTGAGATGATTCTTGGGTGTGTAAAAATCAAAGAGAGAAACCCTTGGGGCATGGGGATTTCATAGACACAAATCTAGGTGTCTAGGTGAGAGAAAAGAGAAGAAGAAGAGGGTCTTCTTCTAGGATTCTTTTGCTCTTTCTTTCTCCTCCTCTTTCATAGAGATTTCTAAGTGTTGTCTTAGATTGAAAGTCTCTTTCTTTCCTTCTAATTTTTTGAAATGTCCAAGTCTTGAAGAAGAAAGCATTAGATCGACTATCGAAGAAGGATCAGCACAGTACTAGCATACTGTGCCGATTTCCTGCATCAAACTTCTAATCCAGGTTCGTGGGCTCGTGTGAACATCTCTTAATGTCAGATATGTCTATGGCTTGGAGCTTTATCCTTCAGCCTAGATTAGCAAGTTAGAATATCTAACTTGCATAGGTAATATAGATCTGATCTATTATTACATACTTGCATTAGATGTAGTGTTGATACATGTTGATATGATCAACATATTTTTCTTTCAAATATTTTTAATTTTTGATTTAATATCATGCTATAATTATGTAATAGGATCTTAGTCTAGGGGTTCTCTGATCTTTATAAATAAATTTTGATTTATTTTAGTCTTTCGCTGCCTGATCTTGAAAAACTTTTAATATCTATCCCCAAAATCCTAGATCTGGTTCCTTCAATTCTACCCCTACACCAACCATCGCTTTAGCTTCATGTAGAGGAACTACAACTCAAACCCTATCATAGGCTTAGACCCACCTATCTCATCTCGAAGCTCGACACTACGTCCTTATAGGTGTCCAGATCCTCTCTTGCTGCCCGTAATCCATCCTTTACCTAAACTATGACTCTCCTTGGTGCTCCTGTAGAAGAAACAACCTAATCCAAGATCAGCCACCCAGCCAAAACCTGCTAGAGCTCCACCATAGTTGCTCGCATCTTGGATACTCCATAACCTATGGGTACCTTTGAAACCACCAAGGATTTTCACATCCTCTGAACCTGCTATGATTCTCCATGGATCAACTGTCTCCATCACCCTAAGGCTCTCGATCAATCAAACTACTAAATATATCTCAACTACTTTCCCAACCTTCTTGCATTTGAAGGCTATATAGTTGTCTTTTCAGCTCCACCTTGATCATAATCATCGGATCAAACTACTGAATGTACCCCAACTATTTTTCCATCTTCCTGCAGTCGAATGACGTACCCCAACTATTTTTCCATCTTTCTGCAGTCGAATGACGTTTAGTCAATTCTTCAGCCTTCCTTCGACCATTATCCCTTGGGTGATCTCTCTTCATTTGCCAAACTATCCCATCCTACCTATCTTTCTAGAGAACCCTATTACCTAACCATCATACATCTCGATATTTCAATCAAGATCAATCAGCGAATCATGCACCTAAACCTTCCACCTTGAAAAAAAAAACCTTCCCATCAATCCTCTTAACCTTCACCTTCAACCTGCTACTCTAGGTTGGCCAAATCACTACAATAACAAAGATAGATCTAAGACATACAATGGAATTCTTATGTAAATTTTTGATTTCATCTTATATGACTTCTCCTTCGCTTCCGCGCACCATCAGGCTCTAATACTAATTGTTGAAATAATTAGTAGCTCTGATACCAGTTGTTGTGCCATCATACCTCACCTATGAAAATCCCTAATCTTTAGCATAGACTTGATGAG
The DNA here is from genome assembly GCA_006176705.1 of Cocos nucifera. Classification (NCBI taxonomy): domain Eukaryota; kingdom Viridiplantae; phylum Streptophyta; class Magnoliopsida; order Arecales; family Arecaceae; genus Cocos; species Cocos nucifera. The sequence goes on from QRFJ01006921.1 coordinate 6,805, forward strand.
ACCTTTGACATTCTTTAATGGCAGCATATCACCATTCCACCATCTGGATCTGTTATGAGGTGCCTCCCTCTTAGGTCTTAAGGGAGGTGCCCTTGCACTCTAGGACTTCTTCAAGTACCTAGGGCAGCAACTCTAAAGAGAAGAGAGAAGAGCGATTAAGGAAGAAAATATCTATATTTACCAGCATAATAAAATTTTAATACAACCTATGTATTTATACATAGCTATTAGGCATGAACAAAAACTTTTCTGACTAACCCAATTCATGAAAGCACTCATCGAGCCTATATACACCCATGTCTCCCATGCTCTCATCTCCTAGATCTAAATCTATCCTATACAAGAATTAGCCACCCTTGAGATCTTATTAAATCAGTCTTTAAGATCCCTTGGATTAAACCTAATCCAAGATCAAATAAAAAATCCTATCCTATTCTATTTGCCACCATCAAGCCAACTCAGTCAAAAGTCAAGTTGTCTCAACTACGTCTTGCCCAAACACTATTTTCTATCTATCTAAGAGGACTAGCTTGACTACAGTCTGAGCTGGCTTGGTCTCAGCCTAAGTCGGCTAAACCTATATCCGAGCCTGCCCGACTATATGCCAATACTTTGTGTTGGCTGATAATTTTTCTAGCTCAAGTCTTTTGCCTCACCTTATGTCTTAGGTCTTCGAAGTACCTACCAAGCCTCTCAAGATTCTCACATATGAACCTTAAGCCCATGAAGGACTACACACCGCCTCCACCTTAGGATACCTCCTATCCTAGCCCTAGAACCACATCTATCCTAGTATCCCAGGAGCCAACATTCTAACTCCATCTATGGCCTCCCAAGGCTTGAGAGCACGACCAATCCTTAGAGCCAGCATCACCGAAAAGACCATCACTGGAATGTCAAGATGCAAAATAGGAATGGCCCACCCGAAGAATCCAGCCCAAGAATCTAAAAAAAGAAAAGCAGAGAGCAGAAAGTCCCTATTCTAAGCATGACTCCACCCCCAAAAGGTCTTTATCTCAGTCAACCCAACCATCCTTTGAGATTCATGTGAAGGAAAATCCTGATTTCCTGGATCAGGTTCGTTCAGATCTGATCAGATCAAGAGATATATTTCAAAAATTATTCTCTTTGATCTGTATCAGATCTGAGATATTTCAAATCTAATTCTTATTATTTTAATAAATAAAATAAAAAGGATAAATTAAATCAAATTTAATTTACCTGATTTGGGTAATCCTATTACCCTGTTGATGATCTTGTTTGCAGCGGAAGGTTCTGGATCTAGCCACGCAAGTGCCTGGCCTCTACTAGTGTCCACTCGGGTTGGATCTGGAGATCCTCTTCTTCTCTATCACACCTCAAAAATTAGATCTGGATCTGATCTGGAGGATCTTCAAAACACCTTTTGAACATCAGCAGTCGTCCTTTTGCAGCAGTGCAGCCTTCTTACTTTTGATCGCCTTTCTTTGATCTGGATCGCACCAACCAAGGTCCAAAATCCTTTTGGATGTGGAGAGGAGAAGGAGAAGAAGCTTTGGCATGGAGGAAGAGGGGAGAAGCAGCCTTGGGCATGGGGTTTTCAATTATCAATTGAATTATAAACTGAGTTGGGCGCAGGGTCCTTATTTATAGACTAAGCGTGATCCAACTCCTCTTCCTCCCAACCAATCACAACCCTTTGTGAAATCAGATCTAAATCTGATTGGTGGGAATAAAGACCCCTGGATTCCTCCTTAGAGGGCGCCTAAGACCAGTCAAAGTTGGTTCTTAGGGAGAACTCTAATTGGAATCCAAAAGAGAGGTGGAGTCCTTGTCCAACAAGGACTCCTAGGCGCCTCCAACTTGGGCTCACGCCACCCTTGGCGTGCGCCCTTCTCCTTGCCAGGTTCTGGCAGGGGGACAGGCCCCCACCAGCTCTCCAATAGGTGCATGACATGTGGTCAAAAGTCAAAGGGTCAATGGTCAACGTTTGACCAGTCAAAGGTAGACTTTTGACCAAAGTCAAAGAACAAGAAATGGCAGGTGACCAAAAATGGCAGGTAATGTCTTACAAATAAGACAACCTTTTCTGACTTGGACAACCTCCAGTCAGACCATATGAAGGCCTCTGATTGAGCACAAACTCCTTTGGCTCAGTCAGGACAACTTATTTATGATAGCAAAAGAAGAACGTTAGGTTCAATCGAGTGCTAGCACGATTTCCTTGAACCTAATTGAATCTCATTCAGATCAATTGAACTAGATCAGTTCAATTGATGATCACCAGATTCAAACCCTTGTTTGTGTGACCCAGTTAGGTTCAGTTCTGTATGGTAATGGGATATGTCATGATCTCTATCATCGACATCATCGAAACTCCTTTCGATGGATCAGAACTCTTCTGATTCGAACAGCTAGAATGATCGATCATCTAAATCATTCTAATTGCTCCCAAAATCCACCAGTGACACCTAGCAGTATATGGTGGCAACCCATCAGAGCTGAATGCGAACCTCTTGGTGCAGCTACCTGTGTGATTCAGTTCTTCTATCTTGAGCCCCGATCAGATTAGGGTTAAGGTGAACTCGTCAAACCCTAGTCTCTGTCATATGATGTAATCATTCGATTCGAGTCCAATGTGAAAATCTAAATAGAAACTCTTTCTATTATTTCACTCTGCCATGGCCATGGGCTTCTGGACTTGATTCTCATGATCATCATAGGGCTACTCCTCTACCACCGAGGTAGATAGATTCCCATCTTGATGCAATCCAGTTCCTACAATGAACATGTCATAGCCAACATACACCTCAGGGTTCCATATGGCTAGGAGACCGAGTAATGGTGTAGTCAAACTATAACACCCTCAAGGTGAACTGCCGATGCATCTCAGGTCAAAGAACCAGACACACTACTGCAGCATCGAGTCAGTCATTGACGAGAAGGTAGACTCCCTAATGACTACTCGAGGTGGTCACGCTCAGTGCCCTCGTTCTCTAACGAGTATCTGTACTCTCGCTCCGGTGTCTCCACACCGTAGACTCAAGACTCATCTACTAAAGAGAAGCGATCGTACACCAACCTTCCGGATCAATCACCATCCTCGTGATGATCCTATGGTCGGGAGCTGTTTATGAGTTAATAATGATTATTCATGTCTTAAATTTTCAACTCTTGAAAATATGAATTATCATTACCATTAACTCAAAGGATGTATCACAGACACTAAATACACATGTGTGATAGAAAATAACCCATTTCATTAATTATAGTCAAAATTACAATTTTGCCCCTAGAAGTGTATTACAAGTGTCAGCCAATTCTGGCTTCTAGGGCACATATATCTAACATATGCTTGCTTTCTTCTAGATTGGACTCTTCCAAAGAGGAGGAGGAGAAGAGGTTTTAGATCTGAGACACTCTCAGAAAACCCAAGGAAGAAGGAAGGGAAGAGATGAACACAGCAACCCTAGAAAAAGGCCCTCTTCTTCATCTTTTTGCTCTCACCTAGACACCTAGTTTTGTATCTATTGAATCTTAATGCCCAAAGGTTCTCTCTCCTTAATTATCACACACCTCAAATTCCTCTCAATGATCTATAACCCACAAAAATTTTAAGCCATAATTCATTCAAAATTTATAAGAAAAGAAGAGTCCTTGTATAGGTCAAATACTAGACTAGGAATAGGTCCAAATAAGGTAAGTTGTTGGGGCGCCCAACTCTTGGGTGCCTCCTCCATAATTTTTTGGCTTGGACCAGCAAGGGAGGTGCACACAAAAAAGATTGAGATTTCTTCACATGAGAATAAGAGAAGAATTAATTAAAAGAGGGGGTGGCACTCAAGGGAAAGATGTTTTGGTCAACAAGGATTCTATCTCATAGAATCCTAAGCAAAACCAATTCCTCCTTTGACTTGGTCTTCCACCTAACTTTGAAATATGACTTGAAGGGAGATAGGGGCATAATGAAAGATTAGGAAGAAAAGAATTTTTCATAAAAAATATGAAAAAAATAGGCATGGGGGTGTTGGGACCTAAGGTGGCGCAAGGAGGAATCCTAGTCTTACTTGGATTCTATCTATCACATGGTCAAATGGTTTCTTAAACCAAATTAAACCAAAACCAACTCAACCAAATTAAATTAATTTAACCCAATTAATGGTTCAATTAAATTAATTAAATTAATTTAATTTAATTTAATTTATTTTCTAATCAAATTAGAAAATTGGGTTGACCTAACAAGGGGTTTTGGGCTCATTTTTGTTGATCCAGGCAAGAAAAAAGGATTAACTAAAAGGAAGAAAGGAAAAGGGAAGGAGGCAGCACTACTGCAAGAGACACATTCGGATTTTTCAAAAGTTATTTTGAAGATCTTCAAGATCAGATTCGTAGATTCTAATCTTTGGAGGAAAGATTGAGAAGAAAGATATCCAGATCCTGCCGAGCGGATATTTGGTAGCGATGGGCCAGGGCGATTACGTGGCTACCAGCCAGAATCTCATGGCAGATCAACAATATCATCATGCGATAATAAGATTACCCAAGAACATGGTATAAATTAAATCTAATTTAATTTAATTTATTTTATTTTATTAGATCCATCAAATTAGATCTAAAAGTATTAGATCTGATTTATATCTAAGAAAATTTTTTTTTAAATATTTCTCTTGATCAAATCAGATCTGAACGAACCTAACTTAGAAAACTGATTTTTTCTTTCATATCCCAGTCCACATACATAGAAACTATGCAAAAGAGGTTCGGTATGGAGAATTCTAAAAAGGGCTATCTTTCGATAGGTCAAGAAATTCCACTCTCTAAGAAGGATTGTCAGAAGCTTCCTGAATGAGAGAGAGCATATGAGTAGAATCCCATATGCTTCGGTAGTTCGGTCTATCATGTATGCAATGGCATGTATGAGACCAGATGTGGCATTACTCACTAGGAGTAGTGGAATTAGATATCCAATCTGATCCTAGAGACAAATCACTGGAAGGTGGTTAAAAACCATCCTTAAGTATTGAGAAATACTTAAGGATCAATTGGTTTGGTTTATGGTGAGTCAGATTCTCTAAACTATGGGATTTACAAATACTGGTTTATGGCATATAGGATAAGAATATGGGTACATTCATCATTTGAGATGTGATTTCAAATCTAGATATGTCTACTTATCGAGGTTATCTCTGATGGGGGATATAGTATAAAGTATCCCTTAGACCTGAGATCACCTCAGTAACTTGCAAGCAACTCAATGTGCTTTGGTACCGAACTAATTGAATTTCTAATTCAGTAACAGAAGGCTTCTAGGCATAGTCAAGTACTTACAAAGTCGATGTGTGATCAAAATGAAATTGACCATTCGAAGAGTTGGAGAAGAATGTATCACCATATTTCAATATAGCAAAACCTTGGCCAGGATAATCCATCGATTTAATATTTTGAAATACAATGTGGATAATTTGATCAGAGTTGATAGTTGAACTCTAAGATGTCCTATGAGCATTTTGGTCGTGGGGATGAATTATATGGAAACTATATCCGCATAGGTTCTATGGATGGTGTTCTACACATTCGACCTATCCGACCGTCGGATATCATTGCTAGATGATTACTTTGATTGGTATAAAAATTTATTCATGCTATTGGTTTAGGATTCAGACCTATTTGAGATCACACACATTTAGAGCTCCATGATCTTGATCGGGATGGTTGGATCAACGATTAAGAATCATTCTGGGATAAACGATCAATAACGATTGATGTTTAACTTAGTTGAAGTGTTGTAGGAAGATTGATATCGCAATTTCATTGCTAATTGCTTAATTGAAAAAGTACACCGCGCACTCGCAGATTAAGTCTTAATTAAATTATGATTTAATGATTTAGTTTGGGCTTGGATTGATCAAGTTCCGAATGACTTATTGGTATAAGTCAAGGCAAGAAAAGGGCTAGTCCTAGTCTTAACTTAGAAACTTTAGGTC
>QRFJ01006922.1:0-46539 GCA_006176705.1 Cocos nucifera
AAAAAAGGAGAGGAAGATCTTTCCATCAAGTTTGATCATGCCTTCAACTGACCGCTATCTTGAATAAACTATTTTTCAAAGAAATATGGCATGTCGACTCACATCAACATTGTGGTCTTCTGGAATGTAGAAATAGTATTCCTAATGACTCTTTAGGATATCCTATGAATCGAGCTCTAAGGACCTAAACTCTAACTTGTCGCTTGTTGTCTTTTGACATGAGCCAGACAACCCAAATTCTGAAGATGACTCAGACTTAGTTTCTTACCATGCCATATCTCATACGGTGTGGTAGGAACGATTTTGAGAGGGAACCCGTTCAGTAGATAGATTGAGTTAACAGATGAGTGTCCTAAAGAAAATTAGGGAGGTCTGTGAAGCTCATCATGGATCGAACCATATCTAATAGAGTCCGATGTTCTCCGTTCGAAACCCCGTTGAGTTTGAGGTGTTCCGGTGGAGTCCATTGAGAGACTTATGCCATTATCGTGAGATAGTCTACGAATTTTCTCGTAAGGTATTCACCTCCTCGATCTGATCGAAGAACCTTAATGGGTTTTTTTTTTTGTTTTTTCTACTTCATGTCCTGAATTCTTTGAACTTTTCAAAGGCTCAGACTTGTGTCTCATAAGAAGTACACATACCATACTAAGACAGATCATCAGTAAAGATATATGAATTGTAGACAAAATTGCCTCTAGCGGCACATCAAATGGGCCGCATACACAGTAGATGTAACTCGGGCAAGAGATTGTGGCCTCTCCCCATGTCAACAAGGGAGTTTAGTCATTTTGCCTTAAGACATGATACACAAGTTGATGTGACTCAGGAGTCAATGGATCAAAACCCATTTTTCTCCGAATTTGTTGATCCTAATCTTCTGCTATCAATTTTGAGTACGACAATCCAGAGTTGCCAATAGATAGTCTTATATCAAGGTAGATCTATCCCTAGGTTCATTTGGCATCTTCACTTTTGTGACTCGGCAGTTATAGAACAGGTCACTATGTGGATAATGATCGTAGCTGTTAAAGATCTCATTAATAAGAACAATCATTTGCCAAGATTTTATTTCGTTTATAAAAGAATGTTACGCAATGGTCCGTAAAAACGGTGATTTCAGCGATAAACCTTCGTTTGCTAAGCATGAACAGAAATCAGAATTACCTTGCTGAGGATGGTGCTGCAGGCACCAAAATAACAGTGCTTGCAAACTAAGGTTCCTAAACCAGATGTATCGAAAAGAGGTATGTCCACAGCTATGTTAGGCAACTCTTGCTCCATATACCAACGCGTAAGGACTTCATGTCTCCAATCCCTCAAGACCTCCTGCTAATCGGCTCACGTCCTTGCAATAGAATAAGCACTAGAACTGAGTCAAGCACCCCCAAGCTGGAATGCAAGAAGAAACCATCAAGGTTAGACAATAACGAGCATACTCCAGAAGGACCTTCTCTTCTGTTCTTTCAGGGTGGCCAGGTAAGTAGGGCAGTTCCGCTTCTAATGCCATCGCTGTTGCAATGGAAACACTTCCTTTTACCCATCGGCCTTTTCTCTTCGATCTGCCTTCTTCTTCTTTGATCGCTTCCACCTTTTGCTTTTTCATAGACTTCTTTTTCTTTCCATAATGACTTTCTTTGGAAGAAGTCCGTATCCATAAAGGCAGATGAGCAGAGCCTTTAGAACCTTTCATAGAAAGCTCAGCGGTAACCAGCATATTCATTAACTCGGCCAAGGAATTCTGAAGTTTATGCATGTGGTAATTCATGATGAATTGCCCATATGCATCAGTCAAGGATTGCAGAATAATATCGTTCTGCAGATCCAAGTCCAACTTCACACCGAGCTTCTCAAGCTCTTCCATGTCCTTGATCATTGTCAGACAGTGATCTTGGACTGACTGCCCATCACGCATCTTAGCCTTAAAAAGTCATTTCGTGACTTGATATTTGGCTGCGCGACTCTGTTCACCAAACATCTCCTGCAAGTGAGCCAACATTTGGCGAGCAGTCCCGATATCCTCATGTTGGTGCTGGAGCTCATCAGACATCGAGCCCAACATGTAATATCTGGCCTTATTATCTTCGTCAATCCATTTTTCCAGAGATGCTCTCTGTTCAACAGATGGACGGGCTGGTAATGTGGAAGGGTTCTGGTCCGAAACATGGGTTAACTTCTCGAAACCCAAAATAATTTTGTAGTTTCTGAGCCAATCTTTATAATTGGATCCAGTCAGTCTATGTGTGTCCAGGATACGTGCCAATGGGTTTGACGCAGATATATTCCTGTAGAGAGTCAAAGATTCTAGTTAGATACTGTAATTTTGACTTGACCAATTTGTTTAAAAATTTTATTTTTAAACAAATTAGCTCCCACTATTTTCTCAGGATCCCTACACTCTCTCTGTAGAGATGCGAAAATCTCCATGATTAATGATTTCTAGTGGGTGGTGCAGTCTCACCAACTGACTCATCACCTCACCTAACAGTTATTGGTGATGGGTTAGCCAATGAGTGAACAACTCTTGTTCAATGATTCTCTAATCATGGTGCACCCAAACTTGGTCTCTAATTCATGAATCTCACCGTATCCGGAATATTGATCCACTCCTTAGTTAAGTCAGACCCACCATTTGCATAGACTGAGTTCCTAATTGAGTCTCTCACCGTATCCAGAAATATTGAGCCCAACTCATCCTCCAGCCCATAGCATCCAATGCCTAATAGACATGGTTGCATCTTCCCGGTGCAACTGAGCCACTGTATCCAGTCGAGAACAATCAACCCCGGAAAGGGCCCGCACATCTACAATGGTGGAAGACCTCAGACTTAATCTTTTCTTAGGGAGAATTGATTCAGGTCTCATTAAACTAGACTTGTCATAGTCATAACAATTATGACTAACCTAGTGGCATGGGTTAGCTCGGATTATTGACCACCTCAGATCAGAACTGTGTCAACAGATATGGCCAGGTAAGTGAGACCGGTGGAAGGAATATGCCATTAACTCGTACAAGAACGCATTCAGGTCGAGTAGCTTCCAATTAAAAACCAGTCGGTCGTCTATGCCAAACTTACCTTAGACACCAAATTGTTGAGTCAAAACCAATTGGGTTAGCCTACAATCCAGACTCTAACCTCTGAGCCTAATTAGGTCTTGCTTGATCGTGACTCGATCTTGACCCAGACTTAATCCTATTAGGCTGGTCAATTTAAGCATTGTTGATCCCATCTAACCAACTCTTGATTCGGTTTGATCAACCGCTTAGACCTAATTGAGCTACCCAAGCCCGAACCCAGTATTATGAATATGTCTTAGATCTAAAATTCTTAATTTTAGACCTAATTAATATTTCATAATCTTAATTCTTAATTAAGTAGGGTTCATAAATAAAATATGCACAATAAATTCTAGGGTTTCAGGATCTAGGATTTTGCAGAAAGTAAGTTTTGGATTTTTGATTAAGGACGAACACGCAGCACCCCTACACATCATAAGAACATCCCATCGAATGGGAAGAGAGGGCCTTTAAACCCTTCTTCATTCTTATGATCGGACGGCCAAGAGGAACGCCTTAATCAGGAACATTCAATACTACAAAATAATATCAGATCTATATCATATATCTCATATATAAAGTAGATCTAATCATGGCATATTTTGCATACATCTCATGTATCATAATTATGCATGTTTTCAGATCTAAATTATCTAATAATAATCTAAAAAATTAGATTTAAATTGATCTAATTAAAATAAATTCTAATCTAGATAATTATGTAGAACTATTCTACAACTAGTCTAGACATGCATCAATCATATCTCATATGATATTCAAAAATTAAATAATTTTATTTGCTATTTTTTAGATGTTATTATAACACTTATAATATCAAAAAATAGTAAATAAAAGGATCTAAAATATGATTTAATCAGATTAAATCAAAAACATGCAAGACTATTCTATAGAACTATTCTATTCTAGAACTAGTCATGCATATCTTCTAATCTTAGATCCAAATTATTTAATTTTAATTTTTTCTGATTTCAGATCTGATCACATCTCATGTGACATCTGAAATCAATTATTTTCTAATTAAAATAATTTTAAAATCAGATCTAAACAATTTAGAACCATGGCTCTGATACCAGTTGAAGGGAAATCCTGATTTCCCGGTCCAGGTTCGTTCAGATCTGATCAGATCAAGAGATATATTTCAAAATTTTTTTTCTTGATCCCAATCAGATCTTGATATGTTTCAAATCTAATTCTTATTATTTTAATAAAATAAAATTAAAAGATAAATTAAATCAAATTTAATTTACCTGATCTGGGTAATCCTATTACCCTGTTGATGATCCTGTTTGCAGCGGAAGGTTCTGGATCTTAGCCATGCAAGCGCCTGGCCTCTACCGGTATCCACTTAGGTTGGATCTGGAGATCCTCTTCTTCTCTATCATGCCTCCAAAAATCAGATCTGGATCTGATCTGGAGGATCTTCAAAACTCTTTTGAAGATGAGCAGTCGTCCTTTGCAGCAGCGCAGCCTTCTTATTTTTGATCGCCTTTCTTTGATCTGAATCGCACCAACCAAGGTCCAAAACTCGTTTTGGACGTGGAGAGCAAGGGGAGAAGAGACTATGGCATGGAGAAGGAGGGGAGAGGCAGCCTTGGGGCATGGAAAAACTATGATCATATCATATCTCTGTATCTCATACAATCTGAGTTGGATACAGGGTCTTATTTATAGACTAGCTGTGATCCAACTCCTCTTCTTCCCAACCAATCACAACTCTTTGTGAAATCAGATCTAAATCTGATTGGTGGGAATAGAGACCCCTGGATTCCTCCTTAGAGGGTGCCTAAGATCAGTCAAAGTTGGTTCTTAGAAGAACTCTAATTGGAATCCAAAAAGGAGATGGAGTCCTTGTCCAACAAGGACTCCTAGGCGCCTCCAAACTTGGGCACACGCCTAGGGTGGCGTGCGCTCTTCTTCTTTCTAGGTTCTGGCAAGGGGCCAGGCCCCCACCAGCTCTCCAATAGATGCATGACATATGGTCAAAAGTCAAAGTATCAACGGTCAACGTTTGACCAGTCAAAGGTAGACTTTTGACCAAAGTCAAAGAACAAGAAATGGCAGGTGACCAAAAATGGCAGGTAATGTCTTACAAATAAGACAACCTTTTCTGACTTGGACAAACTCCTGTCAGACCATATGAAGGCCTCTGTTTGAGCACAAACTCCTTTGGCTCAGACAGGACAACTTATTTATGATAGCAAAAGAAGAACGTTAGGTTCAATCGAGTGCTAGCACGATTTCCTTGAACCTAATTGAATCTCATTCAGATCAATTGAACTAGATCAGTTCAATTGATGATCACCAGATTCAAACCCTTGTTTGTGTGACCCAGTTAGGTTCAGTTCTGTATGGTAATGGGATATGTCATGATCTCTATCATCGACATCATCAAAACTCCTTTCGATGGATCAGAACTCTTCTGATTCGAACAGCTAGAATGATCGATCATCTAAATCATTCTAATTGCTCCCAAAATCCACCAGTGACACCTAGCAGTATATGGTGGCAACCCATCAGAGCTGAATGTGAACCTCTTGGTGCAGCTACCTGTGTGATTCAGTTCTTCTATCTTGAGCCCCGATCAGATTAGGGTTAAGGTGAACTCGTCAAACCCTAGTCTCTGTCATATGATGTAATCATTCGATTCGAGTCCAATGTGGAAATCTAAATAGAAACTCTTTCTATTATTTCACTCTACCATGGCCATGGATTTCTGGACTTGATTCTCATGATCATCATAGGGCTACTCCTCTACCACCGAGGTAGATAGATTCCATCTTGATGCAATCCAGTTCCTACAATAAACATGTCATAGCCAACATACACCTCAGGGTTCCATATGGCTAGGAGACCGAGTAATGGTGTAGTCAAACTATAACACCCTCAAGGTGAACTGCCGATGCATCTCAGGTCAAAGAACCAGACACACTACTGCAGCATCGAGTCAGTCATTGACGAGAAGGTAGACTCCCTAATGACTACTCGAGGTGGTCACGCTCAGTGCCCTCGTTCTCTAACGAGTACCTGTACTCTCGCTCTGGTGTCTCCACACCGTAGACTCAAGACTCATCTACTAAAGAGAAGCGATTGTACACCAACCTTCCGGATCAATCGGCATCCTCGTGATGATCCTATGGTCAGGAGTAATTTATGAGTTAATAATGATTATTCATGTCTCAAATTTTCAACTCTTGAAAATATGAATTATCATTACCATTAACTCAAAGGATGTATCACAGACACTAAATACATATATGTGATAGAATAATAACCCATTTATTGATTTTAGTCAAAATTATAATTTTGCCCCTAGAAGTGTATTACAAGTGTCAGCCAATTCTGGCTTCTAGGGCACATATATCTAACAGTTACGTTTAGTTTCATATGGTAATGGGATATGTCATGATCTCTATCATCGATGTCATCAAAACACCTTCCAGTGGATCAAAATTTTTTTGATTCAGACAATTAGTATGATCGATCATCCAAATCATTCTAATTGCTCCCAAAATCCACCAGTGACACCTAGCAGCATATGGTGGCAACCCATCAGAACTAAAAATGAACCTCTCAGTGTAGTTACCTATGTAATTAAGTTCCTCCATTTTGAGCCCCGATCGGATTAGGGTTAAGGTGATCTTGTCAAAACCCTAATTTTTGTCATATAAATTAATCATTCGATTCAAGTCTAATGTGAAAATCCTAATAGAAACTCTTTCTATTATTTCACTCTGCTGTGGCCATGGACTTATGGACTTGATTCTCATGATCATCATAGGACTGCTCCTCATCTATCGAGGTAGATAGATCCCCTATTGGTGCAATCCAATTCCTACAATGAACATGCTATAGCCAACATACACCTCAGGATTCCGAATGGCTAGGAGATCGAGTTATGGTGTAGTCAAACTATAATACCCTCAAGGTGAACTATCGATGCACCTCAGGTCAAAGAACCAGACATACCACTGCAGCTTCGAGCCAACCATTAACGAGAAGGTAGACTTTCTAATGACTGCTCGAAATGGTCACGCTCAGTGCCCTTATTTTCTAACAAGTATCTGTACTCTTGCTTCGATGTCTCTACACCGTAGATTCAAGACTCATCTATTCTAAAGAAGCGATTGTACACCAACCTTTTGGATCAATCATCATCCTCATGATGATCCTATGGTCGGAAGCATTTTGAGTTAATAATAAAAATTCATGTCTTAAATTTTCAACTCTTGAAAATATGAAATATCATTACCATTAACTCAAGGGATGTATCATAGATACTTTCAAATACACACTATGATAAAAAGTAATCTATTTTATTATTTATAGTCAAAATTATAATTTTGCCCTTAGATGTGTATTACAAGTGTTAGCCAATTCTAGCTTCAAGGGCACACATATCTAATAAACTCCCACTTGACCTAAAGCCAATTGGCTACAAATCTAAGTCCCATCTTCTCAAGGTGGGTTTCGATCTTCTGCTAGCCCAATGGTTTTGTGAGTGGGTCTACCACATTATCTATGGAGTTGACTCTCTTGACCTTAACATAATGCTTCTCGAGGTAATCACAGATTAGGTGGTATCACCGCTCGATGTACTTCGATTTCTGGTGAGACCTCGGCTCCTTAGCAAGGGCTATGGTGTCATTGTTCTCACGGTACATAGAAATGGCATCTAGTGGCATCACTCCAATTTCTGCAATGAATTTCTTGTACTAGAATGCCTCTTTTGCAGCTTTTAACACAATGATGTATTCTACTTCCATGGTGGAATCTGTTATCACTATCTGCTTGAAACTTTTCCAACTGACAATACCACCATTACACACAAACAGACTCCTAGATGTCGACTTTCGATCATCTATATCGAACATAAAATCCAAATCTGTATACCCCTAGATTTGGAGTTCTCCATTACCAAAAATCAACAACATATCCTTAGTTCATCTTAAGTACTTAAGGATACATTTCACATAAGTCCAGTGTTCTTCATCTAGATTTGACTGATATCTACTCATGATACTCATAGCATGGGCTATATCAGGTCGTGTACATAACATGGCATACATGAGGCTCCCTATTGCTGATGCATAAGGGATCTTGCTTATGCATTCTATCTCCTCAGGTGTGCTAGGGCACATCCTCTTGGAGAGATGAATGCCATGTCTGAAGGGTACCAAACCCCTCTTGAAGTTTTCCATGCTAAACATCTTTAGCACTTTCTTTATGTACATCTTCTGTGAAAGACCTAGCATCCTATTCGGTCTGTCTTTATAAACCTTAATTCCTAGAATGAAGGATACTTCTCCTAGGTCTTTTATAAAGAATTCTTTAGATAACCATATTTTAACTATGGTTAACATGGGAATATCTTTCCCAATAAGGAGGATTTTATCTACGTACAGTATGAGAAAGACAATAGCACTCCCACTGATCTTTTTGAAGATACATGGTTTCTCTTCATTTTTTATGAAACCAAATAATTTGATCACATCATTAAAATGAGTATTCCAGCTTCGAGATGTTTGCTTAAGTCCATATATGGATCTTTGCAATTTGCATACTTTGTGATCAGCATCACCGGATGTGAAACCTAGCGGCTGTTCCATATAAATATCTTCCTCAAGGTATCTATTTAAGAATGCCATTTTCACATCTATTTGCCATATTTTATAATCAAAATAGGCTGCAATAGCAAGCAATGTGAAGATGGACTTAAGCATAGCTACTGGCGAAAAAGTATTCTGATAGTCAATGCCTTCATGCTGACTATATCTTTTGCCACTAATCTAGCTTTGAATGTCTCCACAATCTCATCTGTACCAATATTTTCTTGTAGATCTATTTACACCCAATAGGTACTATACCTTCTAGTGGATCTACCAAGGTTCAGACTTGGTTTGAGTGCATTGAGTCAATTTCTGACTTCATTACCTCTAACCATTTCTCAGAGTCGATATCTGATATCGCCTCATCATAGGTTTTGGGATCATCACCAAGAACCCCATTACCTACGAGGAACATTTTCTCTATTTTCTCTGAGATAGTACCTAAGTACCTTTTAGGGGGGACGAAAAATCCTTTTCGATCTATGAGGTGGAGGAGGTAGTGATTGTTTTGGCTCAACCTGATTTGGTTCCATAGGATCCTTAGCTCGTTGCTCTTGTGAGACTTTCTCCTCGAGCTTGATCTACTTTCCAATGCTGCTATCTTGAATAAACTATTTTTCAAGAAAGATGGCATGCCGACTCATAATCACATTATGATCTTCTGAAATATAGAAATAATATCCTAATGACCCTTTAGGATATCCTATAAATCGAGCTCTAAAGGATCTAAAATCTAACTTGTCCGCTTGTTGTCTTTTGACATGAGCCAGACAATCTCAAATTCTAAGATGACTCAGACTTGGTTTCTTACCATGCCATATCTCATATGGTGTGGTAGAAATGATTTTAGAGAAAACCCTATTCAGTAAATATATAGTAGTTAACAGACTATGTCCTTAAAGAAAATTAGGAAGGTCTGTGAAGCTCATCATGGATCGACCATATCTAATAGGGTCAGGTTCCTCCGTTCTGAAACTCCATTGAGTTAAGGTGTTCCAGGTGGAGTCTATTGAGAGATTATGCCATTTTGCTTAAAATAGTCAAAGAATTCTCGACTAAGGTATTCACCTCCTCGATCTGATCGAAGAACCTTAATGAGTTTTTCAGTTTGCTTTTCTACTTCATATATGAATTTCTTAAATTTTTCAAAAGCTTCAGACTTGTATCTCATAAGATACACATACCCATACTGAGATAAATCATCAGTAAAGATTATGAAGTAGATAAAGTTGCCTCTAGTCGGCACATCAAATGGGCCGCACACATCAGTATGTACTAGAGCAAGTAGATCTATGGCCCTTTTCCCATGTTCCACAAAAGGAAGTTTAGTCATTTTGCCATGAAGACATGATTCACAAATTGGATATGACTCGAAAGTCAACAGACGCAATGGCCCAGTTTTCTCTAATTTGTTAATCCTATCTTCTACTATATGACCTAGCCTTAGGTGCCATAAATACCTATCATTTGGACTATCCCTGGGTCATTTTATAGCATTCATATTTTGCTTAATATTAAAGATAGAAACATCAATATGTAACTGATAGAGATCGTTAATAAGGAAACCACTTGCAATTTTATCTTTTTCATAAAGAATATTATTATGGTCCTTAAGAAAACTAATTACATAGCCTTCTTGTGCTAAACATGAAACAAAAATCAAATTCCTGCTTGCAGTAGACACATAATAGCACTCCCTAAGTACTAAATCTAAGCCTGACGGTAGTCGAAGAGGTTAGATTCCCACGATCATAGCAACAACTCTTGCTCCATTTTTGATGCATAAGATCATCTCACCATCCCTCAGCCTCCTGCTATCCTTAAGATTCTGCATAGAAGTGCATAAATAAGCACTAGAACTAGAGTCAAGCACCCAATTGGATGCAGAAGAAATCGTAAGGTTAGATTCAGTAATGAGCATACCTCCAGAAGGATCTTTCTCCTTCTTATTCTTACTATGATCAGGTATATAGGGCAGTTCCACTTCCAGTGACCGTCAGTATTACAATAAAAATACTTTTCTTTGTCAGCGGCCTTCTTTTTCAGCTCTACCTTCTTTTTCTTTCCATCTTCCACCTTCTATCTTTTCACAGACTTTTTCTTCTTTCCAAAAGACTTTCTCTTGGAAGAAGTCCATTCCATAGCAAGTACTAAGCCTTTAGAACCTGTCATAGAAAGCTCAATAGTAACCAACATGTTCATAAGCTCAGTCAGAGTACTCTAAAGTTTATGCATATGGTATTTCTTGATGAACTGCCCATACACATCAATCAAGGATTGCAGAATTATGTCATTCTATAGATCCTAATCTAACTTCACTCCGAGCTTCTCAAGCTTTTTCAAGTCCTTGATCATCATCAGACAATAATCTTGGACTGACTGCCCATCATGCATTTTAGCCTTAAATAGTCATTTAGTGATCTGATATTTGGCTGTGCGACTCTGTTCACTAAATAACTCTTATAGGTGAGCCAACATTTGGTGGACAGTCTTGATATCTTTATGTTGGCACTGAAGCTCATCAGACATCGAGCCCAACATGTAGTATTTGATCTTGTTATCTTCATCCATCCATTTATCAAGAGGCACTCTCTATTCAGTGGATGGATGGGCTGGTAAGGTGGGGGGATCCTGGTCCAATATATGAGTTAACTTCTTAAAATCAAAAATAATTTTGAAGTTTCAGAGTCAATCCTTATAATTGGGTCTGGTCAGTCTATGGGTGTCTAGGATACGGGCTAGTGGGTTGGATGTAGATATTTTTCTTTTTCTATAGAGAGTCAAAGTTTCTAGTTAAATTTTATAATTAAGACTTGAATAATTTATTTAGAAATTTAATTTTTAAACAAATTAGCTCTCACTATTTTCTTGGATCCCTACACTTTCTCTATAGAGATGCGAAGATCTCCATAATTAATGATTTTTAGTGGGTGGTGCAGTCCCACCAACTGACTCATTACCTCATCTAACAGTTATTGGTGATGGATTAGCCAATAAGTGAATAACTCTTGTCCAATGATTCTTTAATTATGGTGCATCAAGGCTTGGTCTCTAATTCATGAATCTCACCGTGTCCGAAATATTGATCCACTTCTTAGTTAAATCAGATCCACCATTTACACAGATTGGATTCTTAATTGAGTCTCTTACCATATCCAAAATATTGAGCCTAATCCATCCTCCATCCCAAAGCATCCAATGCCTAATAGACATAGTTGTGTCTTTTTGGTATAGCTGAACTAGTGTGACAGTCGAGAATAATCAACCCTGGAAAGGACTCGCACATCTACAATGGTGGAAGACCTTAGACTTAATCTTTTCTTAGGAAGATTTGATTTAGATCTATTTAAACTTGACTTGACATAGTCATAATCATTATGACTAATCTAGTGGCATGGGTTAGCTTGGATTATTAGCCACCTCAGATCAGGACTGAGTCGACAAATATGGCCAGGTAAGTGAGACTGGTGGAAGGGATATGCCATTAATTCGATAAGAATGCATTCGAGTCGAGTAGCTCCTAATTAAAAATCAGTCGATCGTATCTGTCAAACTTACCTTAGATATCAAATTATTGAGCCAGAACCAATCAGATTAGCCTACAATCCAGACTTGTATTCCTTATTTTTATATAGTTGTGATTAATCTTAGAAAAAATATCTATCTTTTCTCGATACGTCCCATACCCATAGATTATGGTGCATCTTCGAAATGTACTTAGTAAACAATACTTCTTTCCTCGACACGTCTCGTACCCATAGATCATGACGCATCTTTGGAAAGTAAAAGTTATTCCTAATATTAATCTAACAAAAGAGCATAAATGAAAGCATATAAAAAGAAGAAAATAAGGAACTCAAGATAATTTAAATAAAAAAGTATATCTTTATTTCATAAAAAAATATAAGAACATTTAGAACAATAAACCCACTCTGTGTCATTAAAAAATTTCTTTTTTCCTCTCGAGACTGCTAACCTAACTGCTCATGGAGTAGTCCTTTCCTCTTCCTCTATGCAAGGCTCTAAAAGAATTTCTGGGATCCTCCTCAAGTAGGAGTATAGGAGCCTTTCTATAGGTAACAAGAGAAACGAATTTTACATGATTTTTAGATATGGGACTAAAAAAAATAATAAGAAATAAAAGGTGAATGGATGAGATTAAAAAATTAAGAGTAGATAAAAAAATAATTTTTTTAAAAAAATATTTCTAAATATTATTATTTTTTAAATTTCAATCCATCCATAGTGAGCCACATCCCATATTCTTTATTGTCGTGTGCTTCAAATGGTACTGCATTTCTTTCTTTATTTTGCCTTTCCATGCATTCCTGAATCAAGCTGCAAGCCATAATTCCCTGCCTCCTCGTGTGTGCTAGAACTAGCAATTTTTTATCCTCCAGCCAATGCCCACAACTTTGGAGCATTTAATGCTCCCATTAATTGCTAAAGTCAAAAAAAATTTCAAAATGAGCTTTTCTTTTGTATTTATACCATCCATATCCTTTAGTTTCTTTTTAAATTGAACTTTGTATGAAGCTTTGGGCTTGAACATATTGGACTTGATGTAGGATTACATCTTGATAATTAATTATTTCGATATCCAACCGGTGCTTTAACATTCATGCAAGCTCCTTTCCAATTGGAGATCCAATCGCTTGAAAATGCCTATGTCATGCTTGTTAATTACAATTATTGGGGTCTTTGATAATTTTCTAAAAATGAATATAAGAAGCATCAAATAATAAATAATAGAGATTAAATAGCACATATTTTAATATTTCTTATGTCATATTTAATGCATTGATCAGGTATATAGAGATGATCCCAAGATCTATAATGAGGCTCTATTTGATGTCAACTCTAAAAAATGGATAGAAGTAATAAAGTCAAAAGTTGACTCGATGCATTTCAATCAAGTCTAACCTTAGTAGATCCACTAAACGGTATAGTACCTATTGGATGCTAAAGGATCTATAAAAGAAAGATAAGTTTGGATGGAAAGGTAAAGACCTATATGGTGCAGACACTAGAGCCATCAGAAGCCGGCGATATAATTTAGATTCAATTTGGATCGAAGAAGCCACATCAGATTAACTCTACTTTAGTTATTTGATTCTAATTCTTTTAATTTAGTCAATTAGTTATTTTGATACTTTTAGTTTATGGTCCATAGGATCACACTTGGGTTTGTATTAGATTAGAGCTTTATTCAAAAAGAAACCATCATAAAGAAGCTAGCTTGGTCCACATCATCTTAGGAGCCACACTCTCCACATGCCTAGGGAGAAAATATATAAGCCAGCATATTCCATGCCTAAGGATCCTCATGCCAAGTTGTTGAAGGAAAAATCATATTTTTTCTTGCATAGGATCGTTCAGATCTAATTGGATCTAAAGAAATATTTCAAAAAAAATTTTCTATGATCCTAATCAGATCTGAGATATCTCAGATCTGATCCTAAAGATCTGATATTAAAATAAAATTAAAATTAAATCTAATTTAATTTCATACCTTTATTTTTGGATAATCAGATTATCCTATAATGATCCTGATTGATCCTAAGGTTCTACAAGAAGCCAAGCATACGCCTGGCCTCTACCGGTGTCCACTCGGACAGAATCTGGAGGTCTTCTTCTTCTTCTAAATCATCCCTCAAAAATTAGATCTGGATCTGATCTTGAAGTTCTTCAAAATTTTTTCTAAAGAAGCAGCAGTCATCTCTTTCAATAGTGCTGCTTTCTTCCTGATCTAGGCGCCTTTCCTCCTTGGATGGTGCTTGAACCTATGCCCAAGTCCTTGGGCGTGGAGAGGGGAGAGGGAGTATCAGAGGGAGGCATGGAAGAGAGAAGGGAAGCCTTGTGGCATGGTGAAAAGAAAAGGTACAACAACCCTAGGTGCAGACGGGGTTTAAATAGACCCTGCTGCGCCATGCAGTGCCACATCATCCTGACCAATTAGAGGCCTTCATTCAATTAGATCTAAATCTAATTGATGGGATGATGTCACCTAATCCAATTAGATGAGAGTCCCTCAAAAATTCACATAGGTGGCACCAAGACTGGATAAAGCAAGAGTCTTTGGCGCCTAGGTGTTTAAACCTATCAAAATATCCTAAAGTCCTATCTGTATGGGACTCCATCCCTTATCCATATGGGGCACATGCCTAGGGTGGCATGCACCCTCTCTCATGCCTCTTTTAGCAGGGGGGCAAGAGCCCTAGGTGCTCTCATATAGGCACATGATACATGGCTTTATGTCCAAGTATCCAAGGTCAACTATTGACCTATGTCCAAAAACAAAAATTAGCAGGTGATAGGAATTGGCAGGTGTTGTCTTAAGTCCATCTAATAAATTAAGACAACCCATTTTTTATCTGAACAAGCTCCAGTCGGACTAAGACAGGGTTTTTGAGTGAGTCTAAATAAATTTGGCTCAGCCGAGATGAACCAAAAAGATTACAATATGAGAATATTAGGCTCAATCATGTGCTACCATGATTTTCTTGAACCTAATTGGATCTAATCCAAATCAATTAAACTATGTTAGTCCAATTGATGACATCCAGACTGAAATCCTTCTTTGTGTGATCTAGTTAGGTTCAGTTTCATATGGTAATGAGATATATCACGATCTCTATCATCGACGTCATCGAAACACCTTTTGATGTACCAGAATTTTTTTGATTCATACAATTAGAATGATCGATCATCTAAATCATTCTAATTGCTCCCAAAATCCACCAGTGACACCTAGCAGTATATGATGGCAACCTATTAGAGCTGAAAGTGAATCTCTCAGTGCAGCTACCTGTGTGATTGGATTCTTCTATCTTGAGCTTCGACTGGATTAGGATTAAGGTGAACTCATCAAACCCAATATCCATCATATGAATTAATCATTCGATTCAAGTCTAATGTTAAACCCTAATAGGAACTCCTTCTATCTACCGAGGTAGATAGAAGGACTTAATCTCATGATTATCATAGGGCTACTCCTCATCTATCGAGATAGATAGATCCTCTATTGGTGCAATCCAATTTCTATAATGAACTTGCTATAGCCAACATATACCTCAGGATTCCAAATGGCTAGGAGATCAAGTTATGGTATAGTCAAACTATAACATCTTCAAGGTGAACTGTCGATGCATCTTAGATCAAAGAACCAGACACACCACTATAGCATTGAGTCAATCATCGATGAGAAGGTAGACTTTTTTATGACTGCTCGAGATGGTCATGCTCAGTGTCCTCATTTTCTAAGGAGTACCTATACTCTCGCTCCTGTGTCTCCATACCGTAGACTTAAGACACATCTATCCTAAGAAAGTAATCGTACACCAACCTTTCGAGTCAATCACCATCCTCGTGATGATCATACAGTCGAGAGCAGTTTATGAGTTAATTATAAAAATTCATGTCTTAAATTTTTAACTCTTGAAAATATGAATTATCATTATCATTAACTCAAAGGATGTATCATAGACACTTTAAATACACACTATGATAGAAAATAATTCATTTATTAATTTATAATTAAAATTATAAAATTATCCTTAGAAGTGTATTACAAGTGTCAGCCAATCTAGCTTCTAGGGCACACATCCAACAAACTCCCACTTGACCTATGCCAATTGGCTATAAATCTAAGTCCCATCTTCTTAAGGTGGGTTTCGATCTTCTGCTGGCTCAATGGCTTTATCAATAGATCAGTCGCATTATTTGCAGTGTCGACTCTATTAATCTTGACGTAATCATGGATAAGGTGGTAACGTCGCTCGATGTGCGTGGATTTCTAGTGAGATCTCGACTCCTTAGCTAGGGCTATGGTGCCATTATTATCGAAGTATAGAGGGACGATATCTAATGGCATCACTTTGAGCTCTGTAGTGAACTTTTTGTACCAAAATGCCTCCTCAGTAGCTTTCAATGTAGCGATGTACTTTGCTTTCATGGTGGAGTCTGCTATCACCATCTGCTTAAAACTTATCCAACTGACAGCTCTACCATTACAAATAAATAGACTTTCAGATGTCAACTTTCTATCATCTATGTCAGATATAAAATTCAAGTCTGTATACCCCTAAACCTAGAGTTCTCCATTATCAAAGACTAGAAACATATCCTTAGTTCTTCTTAAGTACTTAAGGATATATTTTACAGAAGTCCAGTGCTTTTCACCTAGATTTGACTGATACCTGCTCGTAACACTCACAGCATGGGCAATATCAGATCGTGTACACAGCATAGCATATATGAGGTTCCCTATTGCTGAAGTATAAGAGATCTTGCTCATGCATTCAATCTCCTCAGGTGTGCTAGGGCATATCTTCTTAGAGAGATGAATGCCATGTCAAAAGGATACTAATCCACTCTTGAAGTTTTCCATGCTAAACCTTTTCAGCACCTCCTCTACGTACATTTTCTGTAAGAGACCCAGCATCCTATTCGATCTATTCCTATAAATCTTAATTTTCAGAATAAAGAATGCTTCTCCTAGATCTTTCATAGAGAACTCTTTAGATAAACATATTTTGACAATAGTCAACATGAAAATATCATTTTCAATTAGAAGGATGTCATCCACATACAATACAAGGAAGACAATAGCACTCCCACTAACCTTTTTGAAAACACAGGGCTTCTTCTTATTTTTGATGAATTTAAATGATTTGATTACATCATTGAAATGAGCATTTCAGCTCCGAGATGCTTGCTTAAGTCCACATATGGACCTTTAGAGCTTGCATACCTTGTGATCATTATCACTAGATGTGAAACCTAGTGACTGCTTCATTCAATCAAATCTAAATCTGATTGATGAGATGATATCATCTGATCCAATCAAATGAGAGTCCCTCAAAAATCCACATAGGTGGTGCCAAGACTGGATAAAGCAAGAGTCTTTGGCTTCTAGGTGTTTAAACCTATCAAAATATCTTGGAGTCCCATCTGTATGGGACTCCATCCCTTATCCATATGGGGCGCACTTCTATGGTGGCATGCACCCTCTCTCTTGCCTCTTTTAGCAGGGGATAAGAGCCCCAGGTGCTCTCATATAGGCACATGACACATGGCCCTATGTCCAAGTGTCCAAGGTCAACTGTTAACCTATGTCCAGAAATAGGAATTACCAGGTGACAAGAATTGGCAGGTGTTGTTTTAAGTCTATCTAATGAATTAAGACAACCTAAATCTGATCTGGACAAGCTCCAGTCTGACTAAGACAGGGTATCTGAGTGAGCCTAAATAAATTTGGCTCAATCGAGATGAACCAAAAAGATTACAAAAGAAGAATGTTAGGCTCAATCGTTTGCTAGCACGATTTTCTTGAACCTAATTGGATCTAATCCAAATCAATTGAACTGGGTTAGTCCAATTGATGACATCCAGACCCAAACCCTTATTTGTGTGATCCAGTTAGGTTTAGTTTTGTATGGTAATGAGATATGTCACGATCTCTATCATCGATATCATCGAAACATCTTTTGATGGACTAGAACTTTTTTGATTCATACAATTAGAATGATCGATTATCTAAATTATTCTAATTGCTCTCAAAATCCATCAGTGATATCTAGCAGTATATGGTGGCAACCCATCAGAACCAAAAGCGAATCTCTCGTTGCAGCTACCTATGTGATTGGATTCTTTTATCTTGAGCCCTGACTGGATTAGGATTAAGATGAACTCATCAAACCTAATATCCATTATATAAATTAATCATTTGATTCGAGTCCAATATGAAACCCTAATAGAAACATTTTCTATCATATCCACACTGCCATGGCCATGGGCTTAAGGACTTAATCTCATGATTATCATAGGGCCGCTCCTCATCTACCAAGATAGATAGATCCCCTATTAGTGCAATCCAATTCCTACAATGAACATGCTATACCTAACATACACCTTAGGGTTCCAAATGGCTAAGAGATCGAGCTATGGTGTAGTCAAACTATAACACCTTCAAGGTGAACTGTGATGCACCTTAGGTCAAAGAACCAGACACACCACCGCAGCATCGAGTCAGTCATCGATGAGAAGGTAGACTTCCTTATGACTGCTCAAGGTGATCATGCTCAGTGTCCTCATTTTCTAATGAGTATCTGTACTCTCACTCCTGTGTCTCCATACCATAGACTCAAGACACATCTATCCTAAGAAAGTGATCGTACACCAACCTTCTGGATCGATCACCATCCTCGTGATGATCCTACGGTCGGAAGTAGTTTATGAGTTAATGATGAAAATTCATGTCTTAAATTTTCAACTCTTAAAAATATGAATTATCATTACCATTAACTCAAAAGATGTATCATAGACACTTTAAATACACACTATGATAGAAAATAACCCATTTATTAATTTATAGTTAAAATTATAAAATTACCCTTAAAAGTGTATTACAAGTATCAGCCAATCTGGCTTCTAGGACACACATCTAATAGTTGTGCCAAGCATCAAGCACCCATGTGGAGTTTCTTTTCTTTCTCAGAATTCCTTAAGAGGTCCTGATTTCTTACTTATTTTGTTGAAGGGCTGATTTCTTTCCTATGGTTCCATAAAAGATAGATATAATATATTACTCTATTTAGAAACCAGGCATAATATTTTATTATTTTGTTGGGAGGGTTATTTCTTCCTTATAAAGGATAGGGAATTCCTAAAGAAATGGGACCCCTAGGATCCTATATAAATCCTTGTATCTTTCATGAATGAGACGATGAATGAATGAATGATTTTACCTACAAGTACTTGTATCAATCGCTCTGAGAGGGAGAGGGTGTGAGATTCAAAATCGCCCCACGAGAGGAGGGTGTGAGGCCCACTTTCTTTCTATTCCTTTATTCTTTATCTACTTGAGATTCAGTATTCCTACAACCCCAAATTATCTTCACCATCTACCTACACAAGCCTATTCTATCAAGAAAAGATCTATCTCATCCAAGATTTTTATCTATCATGCTGAAAGAGAAAGAGTGATCCATTATTCTATAGATCAAACATTGGCAAGGACCTTCGTTCCTTCTCAATTGATCTTTGATTTTTACTTATTTTTTTTTTTAGATCTGACGTTGGTAAAGACCCAGTTCTTTATTGATAGATCTGCTTGATTAAAAGATTAAGAGTCCTAATCAGGGTAGATTTTTTAACTACCATGATCCGAATTCTTCTTATCTTTTTGGATTTTCTTGCGAGCTTAGTTTCTTGCTATCCTTCATTCCATTCATATTTTTTTTTATATTTATTTATGAGCATGTTTAATTTCTACTATCTGTTTATTTACTTTATTCTTGTTAGTTGTTTACTGATTTCTAAAATGGCATTCATTTGCATCATTTAGATTGATCTTGCTTTGATCTCATGTCAATCAATTATGCCTCTTGAGCAGAGTATAGGCAATTATACTATTTATCCTATGAATAATGTGCCACGACTAGACATAATTTGTTATTGACGAATGAAAGAAATCTTGATCTTTTCTTTTCTTTTAGGTTATCCTGCATCAATTTGGTATCAGAGCCAGATTGGTTAGAGCTTTAGTTTAAATTCTATAATTTAAATTTTTGGAAGGTAATTTTTTGCATTTCAAATTTTATAATTTACTTTCCAGTATTTTATTTATATATTTATTTATTTTTCTTTCTTACTATATCTTATTCTTGCATTCTGGACTTGCATGACCACTAGATTAGGTATTCAGTACCAACGTCCTACTTTTCCATCTAGTATCAACATGGATCCTAATACAGCAGCCATCAAGGCTGCCTCTCCCCTCTTCCTCCATGCCAAACCACCTTCTCCCTTTCCTCTCCACATCCAAAAGGAGTTTTGGATTTTTGGTTGGTGCGATCCAGATCAAAGAAAGGTGACTGAAAGCTAGAAGGCTGCGCTGCTGCAAAGGACGACTGCTAATCTTCAAAAGGAGTTTTGAAGATCCTCTAGATCAGATCCAGATCTAATTTCTGGAGACGTGATAGAAAAGAAGAGGATCTCCAGATCTAGCCCGAGTGGATACCGATAGAGGTCAGGCACTTGCGTGGCTAGATCCAGAACCTTTCGCTGCATACAGGATCATCAACGGATAATAGGATTACCCATATCAAGGTAAATTAAATTTGATTTAATTTATCTAGATTTTATTTAATTTCTAAAATAATAATAATCAGATCTAAAATATCTTAGATCTGATCTAGATCAAAGAAAAAAAATTTTGAAATATATCTCTTGATCTGATCTGATCTGAACGAACCTGATCCGAGAAATCAGAATTTCTCTTCAAATTGCTAGCCCTCCATGCTGATTTTCAATCTGAGACAACTTTTCTGTCTAGCTCCATCTCAACTGGAACACTCCTATAAGTGGATGTAACCTGCATGCCATCATTCTCTAGCTGGCCACCGCTGTTCATCTTTATTTTTTCAGTTGCTCCTATACTCCTAGGCCTCTCTAAGATGCTCTTTTCATCAAAAATAACATCCTTGCTGATCACTACCTTCTGTACTTCAGGATTTCACAGCAGGTATCCCTTGACTCCTTGTGGATATCTTATGAATGTCATCTTTTGAGATTTAGGATCCAACTTACTTCTCTTGGTTGCCTCTATATGTGCATAGGCTATGCAACTGAGATCTTCAGATGGCCAAGCTCCACTTTTTTCGCACTCCAGACCTCCTTTGGAATGCCTCCATTCAGCTTTTGATGAGGGGACCTGTTCATAAGAAAATAAGAGAAAGTTAAAGTATCACCCTAAAAGAATTTTGGAAGTGATGTCTACAGCCTTAACTCCATGCATTCTCGATCAGTGTCCGATTCATCCTTTCCATGACACCATTCTACTAGGGAGTCATCTTCACTGTGCAATGGCATTTGATACCATTTTTCTTACAGTACCTTCTGAACTCCAAGCTTATATACTCCCCTCCATTATCCATTCTCAGACACTTCACCTGTCTTTCTGACTCCTTCTCAACTTCAACCTCCAGGCTCTGAACTGGGCAAACACCTTTGACTATTTTTTGATCAGATAAACCCACACCTTCCTTGAAAAATCATTAATGAAAGTGATAGAATATTTTGCCCCATCTCTAGCTGATACAGGAGCTGATCCCTACACATCTGAGTGCAGTAAATCTAGCACTCCTTCACTGCACTTGGTACTTTTGGCAAACTTTATTCTATGCTGTTTATCAAATATGCATGGCTCACATAAATTTTTGCCCTCTTTCTTCAGGACTGGGATCATCCCTCTTCTGCTAAGTTCTGTGAGCCCTCGATTACTCATATGATCCATCCGATAGTACCACAGCTGATATAAGAGCTGCTCCTCCTATGCCATTGCTAGCACCTCTATAGTATCATTTATCACTGAGCCTTTCTTTCTATAAAGATTGTTGCTCAGTCTTCTATCTCTCATCACCACCAAAGCTTTCTTAAAAATTTTTAGACATCCACTCCCAGCCTGGCTACTAAAAGTGTAATCTTTCTCCTCCAAGTAGTCCAAAAAAAATAAATTCTTTTTAATTTTGGTACATACCTAATATTTGATAATGCATGAATGATTCCATCATACATCCTTACCCTAAATGAGCCAACTCCAGCTACTCTACATGAGTGATCATCTCCAAGGCTGATACTTACTTTATCGATCTTCTGGTAGGTAGAAAATCACTTCCGATAAGAAGTATAGTGGTGAGAGCATGCTGAATCCAATATCCATATAGTATTGCACTCTGTGGATCTATATGATACAACTAGCTGGTTTTCTTCACTGCATACCGAAGCTGTATCATCACTCTTGCTGGCCATTTCTTTTTCTGATCTCAAAAGGGGATAATCTCTTCTCAATGTCCAGGCTCATAACATTTATAACATTTCAATGTCTTCCTCTGATCTCAAGACTTTGATCTATCTTTGGATTTTCCTCTTGTCTTCTTCTTTGATCTTTCCTATCTTTCATTCACAGCCAAGATCTCAGACTTAGAATCTTCCTTGCAGATCTTTTTCCTCTACTCATTCAATCTAAGCACACCAACAGCTTCTTCATAGTTTAAGGTCTCCTTTTCATAAACTAAAATTCTTATGGGACCATCATATGAGCCTGGGAGAAAATAAAGCCACAGCAACGCCCAATCTTTCTCGTCGATCTTCGCATCCAAACTCATCACCTCAGAACATACCTAATTGAATCTTTGAATATGTGCAATAAGATCTTCACCTTCAGCAATCCTCAAACTATATAGCATTTCTTCAATCATAGCTTATTTATCATGTTCTTCCCTATGTATGTGTTCTCCAGTCTCATCCAGAGCTACTTTACCGTGGTCTCTATACAAACCTCGGGTAGCACCTAATCGATCTAGTACATTCTGATTATGCTAAAAGCAATTTTCTCCAACTCTTTTCAATCCTCAGTACTAATATTTTCTGGCCTTTCTCTTATCAAAATCTTATAGATTCTTTATTGAACCAATAAGTCCTTTACCCTTTGCTGCTATAAGGTAAAGTTTTTCTTATCATCAAACTTCTCAAAATCCACCTTAAGTCCACTTGATCCCATGACTTCAAATAAGTTAAGGACAAAATTCTAACATCCTTTCATGATCACACACCAACAAAACTACCCTTCAAAGAAGATCTAAATGCCCTAGATTCTCTTTTCAACCTTCTGTATCATCATTCCTTCCTGTAACAAATCTCCACCTCAATCTAGAGATAACTATGAAGCAAACAAGAAGTTTTTAGGATAAAATTCGATGCAATAAATCCTGGAAGTAAAAATCCTAGGTATCTCCCTTTCTTCCATGTAACACCACTCTGATACTAATTATTATAAAAATTAATTTCATACACGGACTGGCATGGCTGCTGGTGATCAGCCAAGCAATAAGAAAGAACTCCTTCGAGATTACTGCAAAAGCATGAACAATGGATTCAAGGAATAGAGAAAAAGAGTAGTAGAGGTTTCTGAGAGAAAAGAGCTTTATTTCAATGAATTCAGTATCATATACAACCTTGACCTATTTTCAATATATATACTTTACAAAAGGATCAAGCTCCAAGCTCATTAGAAAAATTTTTCAAATCCAAAATAACCATGTACACAAAACATATCCACGAAAACTGAGTTGGCTCAGTTTAAGACTGAGCCGGCTAACTTGCGACTGGGTCAGCTCAGTTTCAGACTGAGTCGATCCAGTTGTGTACCATATCAATAGCCCAAAAATACTGCTTTCTGTCTAGATTTATCTTTGAGACATAGCCGACCCAGTCCTGGACTAAGCCGACCCAATTTTCAACTTAGCCGACCCAGTCTCAAGGTGAGCCAACTAAGTTTTTGAACTTTGCTATCCAAGCTGATTTCTCTTTTGGCTCGCTCGAGTCTTTCCATGATCTATCTTCTCATGTTTTCAAGACTTGAAAGCGCCACTTCTGAGCTCACACTTAGATCTAAATCAACCTATAGTAGCACATCCGCACCATAACCAGTTCAATCAGGATGAGCATGTCCTTAGGAATGTGAATATCGATGCCCGAAGTTTTGATGGTTGTCTAGATCCGAGAAAGTATCTAGATTGAGATCGGGCATGGACCACTATTTTGGATGGTACAAAATATCTGAAGTAAGAAAAGTTAGGTTTGCTAGGTTGAAGTTGGTTAGGCAAGTCCAACTTTATTGAAAAAATATTGAGTATCTTCTTAACTAGAGAAGATAAAATCCGATAGAAACCTCAGATGAAATGAAGGATAAACTCAAAGAAAAGTACCTCCCCACCTCCTACCAATAAAGACTTTTAAATCAATGGCAGAGACTTATTCAACGAAATAGATCAGTCATAGAGTACATCATGAGATTTGATGAGTACCTCATGAGATATGGAGTAACCAAAGATAAGGTTGTTACCTTATCTAGATTTAGAACTGGAATACGAGAGGATATCCAGCGTGAGCTCTTTTTATGAGAGGTAACCATGTTAGAACAAGCTTATCAACTTATCCTAGACTTTAAGAGATTTCTAGGTATTCGACCATCCATCATCTTGAACCTAGCTGAGTAACCCCTTCTAGATCGAGACCTAACACTAATCAAACTCCTAGTAACGGACCTCTTCCTATAAATCCTATTATAAAAAAAGAAGATAAAAGAAAAAGAGTTGTAGAAGAGTTATCTTAGAAAAGTAGTTCTTGATCCCACTGCTTTAAGTGCTATGGTTATGGTTATTTTGCTGCACAATGCTCCAATTGATCTTTATTTATGGAAGAATTAGAAGAAAAAACTCTAAAAAATATTAAGAAAAAAATTTATGAAGCTAATCCAGACTTAGCCGAGTAGTTTGAGAGTACTGAGGACATTGTAGGTTTTATTGCACTAGAGTTAGACCTTAGGCTTAGAGTCATTAGGTATGTTCTAGCATAGACTAAGAAAATTGAAGATTAGTGTAGGACCTTTATTTTTCATACCTTCATAAAATTTAGTGATAAAATTTATAAGGTGATCATTGATAGTGGTAGCTATATCAACACCATCTTCTCCGACATGGTTAAGCGATTAGGATTAACTCATGTAGATCATTCCAACCCATACCGTGTGTCTTGGATAGATTCCTCCTCTATTTTCATCAAACTTAGATATTGTGTTTCCATCCAGCTCCATTCTTATGAGGATCATATTTGGTGTGATGTCTTACCCATGGAAGTTGGAAGTATCATATTAGGTCGCCTTGGCTATTTGATAATGATATTATGATTTATGGTCGAGCCAACTCCTGTAGTTTCACTCATAAGGATAAGAAGATCACAATCAATCCTTCCCCACCTAAGGCTATCAATAGAAAGTTAGGTGATGGACCAAAAGAAAATATCAAAAAAAAAAGTCTCTATCTGATAGGTGCTAAGGAATTAGAGATGACCATGAGTAAAAGATCACCAATTTGGACGCTTACTATAAAAGAAGTTCGTGAGGACTTTAAGATAGATCATCCCAAAAAAGTAGTCAGTCTTCTTAGTGAATTTCATGATGTCTTTCTCGAGGATCTCTCAAATTACTTACCACCCATGAGAAACATTCAGTGTGCCATTGATTTTGTACCTGGATCTATCTTATCCAATTTGCCCCATTATAGATTGAACCCCACTAAGTATGCCGAGCTACAAAGATAAGTTGGAGAGCTAATAAAAAAAGGATTCATGAGAGAGTTTAAGTTTGTTGGGGATAAATCCCACTTTCGCCGAAATCTAACCTGATGCTTAGCCTAATACAATCGATAATCATGAAAGAGCTTCGATCAAAAATTTTTCACCAACGGTAAGACCCCAGCCGAACTCCTCTAGCGACCAAACCTTAGCCGAACTTCTTTAGTTGGCCAAACTCCTCAACGGCCAAGCCCCAGCTGAATTCCTCTAGTGATCGAACTTCTTCCAGACTCCTCCTTCAGTCGGATTCCTCCAGGAGCCAAACTCCTTCTGGATTCCTCCAGCAGTCGGATTCCTTCAGGAGCTGAATTCCTCCAGTAGTTGGATTCCTCCAGAAGCTGAACTCCTTTCGAATTTTTCTAGTGGTCAGATTTCTCTAGGAGCCGAACTTCTTTTGGACATCTCCTTCAGTTGGATTTTTTCAAGAGCCAAACTCCTCCAACAGTCGAATTTCTCCATGAGCCAAACTCCTTCTAGATTTCTCCTTCAGTCAAATTTTTTTAGGAGCCAAACTTCTTCCAAATTTCTCCAGCTATCAGATTTCTCCAGGAGTCGAACTCCTTTCGAACTCCTCCAGCAGTCAGATTTCTTCAGAAGTCGAACTCCTTTCGGACTTTTTCTTCAATCGAATTTCTCCAGGAGCCGAACTCCTCCAGCAGTCAGATTCCTCCAAGAGCCGAACTCCTTCCAAACTCCTCCAGCGGTCAGATTTCTCTAGAAGCTGAACTCCTTCCGGACATCTCCTTAGTCAAATTTTTTCAGGAGCCAAACTCCTTCTGAACTCCTTCAATAGTCAAATTTCTTCAGGAGCCAAACTCCTTCCAGATTTCTCCAGCAGTCGAATTTCTTTAGGACCCGAACTCCTTCCAAACTCCTCCAGTAGTCAGATTTCTTCAGGAGCCAAACTTCTTTCGAATTTCTTCAGCAGTCAAATTTCTTCAGGAGCTGAACTCCTTCCGAACTCCTCCAGTAATCGAATTTCTCCAGGAGCCAAACTCCTTCTAGATTTCTTCAGTAGTCAAATTTTTTCAGGAGCCAAACTTCTTCCAGATTTCTCCTTCAATCGAATTTCTTCAGGAGCTAAACTTCTTTCGAACTTCTCCAGTAGTCGGATTTCCTCAAAAGCCAAACTTCTTTCAAATTTTTTTAGCAGTCAGATTCTTTCAGGAGCTGAACTCCTTCCAAACTCCTCCAGCGATCAAATTTTTTCAGGAGCCTAACTCCTTTCGGATATCTCCTTTAGTTGAATTTCTCTAGGAGCCAAACTCCTTATGGACTTCTTCTTCAGTCGAATTTCGAACGCCTACTTCCTTCGGATGGTTATGACTGTCATTTATCAATCTGCTATCGGCAACCCCACTACCGGATGATTACAGCTATCATTATCAGTCTATTACGAGCGACACCTCTCTCCGTAATAAATTCTACATGGCCTAGTGTAGCCTACTATCGGACGATTACAACAAGCTCCGTCTATAAAAAGAAACCCTCTAGATACATTTTTTCTAAGCTCTTGACTCCTTCCTAAAACTCTACTGAATTCATATCCGAGCACTCTATTTTTGTTGGCCAGAAGAGCTGACTTGATCGTCAGAGGGTCCTGTCAGAGCCAACACCACCGACTCTAGATAGGACTTTATTTTGCAGGTCACCGACGGCAATCTCATCTTTCTCAACTCCAGCTCAATCTGACGTCAACCAGATTCTGCACCAATAGGATTGGTGCTAGAAGAAGGGCCCTCTATTCCTGAGGTTCTCTTGATCTTAAAGGAGTGCTCAGTAGTGATCTCTCTTCTTCCTCTCTAGAGTTCTTTTCAGAAAAAAAAAAAGCCTCTCAGTAAAGCTTTGACTCGATGATCAATGGCCTCTGCAGCTAGATCCCATCCAGATCAATCCATTTCCACTCAAGCTCTGGTAACTCAAGCTCCACCTACAGCCATAGTGGATGCGAAGCAGTTCAACCTGCTAGTCCAGTAGGTTCGCGGTCTCATGGAGGTGGTGCAGGCCATACATCGACAGAATTCGATGCCAATTCAACTAGAGCAGGCTCTTCTGGAGCCCCATGATCTGGTTAGGGGACGGCCGACTCGGCCTAGCCGATTGATGACCTCCAAAAAGAAGAAACAGAGGGTGGAGAGCCATTGCTCGGACCATGATTCAACCTCAGGGAAAGCTTTGCTCTCATCCCACCAAAAAACTCTGGAGATCAATGATTGTAAAGATCTTCTAAATTAAAGGCTCTAAGAAATGAGCCAATGGATTGAAGAACTCCACCACATTGTCCCGTCTCCCCATTATGACGTCTGCATCGATCCTCCTTTCTCTCTCCGAATTATGCAAGAGCTCGTTCCACCAAACTTCAAGCTTCCCCAACTTAAAAACTACAATGGAACTTCTGATCTGATCGATTACTTGGAGGCCTTTCGGACCATGATGATGCTCCATGGCACACCAGATGCCATCTTATGCTGAGCTTTTCCATCTACCTTAAAGGAAGCAGCAAAAAACTGATACTCGATATTGAAATCAGGTACGATCTTTTCATTTGATCAGATGAGCCATCAGTTTGCGGCTCACATCGTCAGCAGTCGACGTCCCTGCTGAGGTTCAGATTCTCTGATGAATATTAAGTAGAGGAAAGAAGAATCTATTCAGACTTATGTCATTCGATTTAATGCTACTGCATTGAAGGTCCAGAATCTTGATCAGTCTGTTGCGATGGCTACACTCAAGGGCGGCCTTCAAAAGAATGATTTGCTGTTCTCCCTAGAAAAGAAGTACCCCAGGGACTTTGTCGATCTGCTAGTTCAGGCCGGGGGATATGCTCGTGCAGAAGAGGCCTTCAAGTTGAAGGATGAAGAAGCCACAGAAGAATGGTGGGAGGGCGAGTCTAATAGACCCCCCATTGAAGGAGGGCCGAATGAAGTTCGACCGTGCTCAAAGACTTCCTCCGAGCGCAAGCGAGTCCAAACTCCTCCTCGAGCTCATCATCAAAGAAGCCCCGATAGAAGGATGCGAAGAAGTTCTCCCCCTGGAAGGTTCCACAACTATGCCCCCCTTAATGCTCCTAAAACTCAAGTTCTAATGGAAATTAAGAATTAGCTACTAAGATCAGAAGAATTATGATCTCCTCCAAACAAGCACAATCGAAGCAAGTACTGCCTCTACCATCATGACCATGATCACGATAATAAATAATGCA
Source organism: Cocos nucifera (assembly GCA_006176705.1). Taxonomy (NCBI): domain Eukaryota; kingdom Viridiplantae; phylum Streptophyta; class Magnoliopsida; order Arecales; family Arecaceae; genus Cocos; species Cocos nucifera. Next base: position 29,084 of record QRFJ01006922.1, read on the forward strand.
TTTAGCTCCAAGACGAAATTGAGGAGCTCTTCAGGAGAGGCTGGCTGGATTGATTCCTCAGATGCCGGTCTGAAGCAAGAGAAGATCAACCAAGGGCTCTTTCGCAACCAGGAGAGACCCAGGGGGAGGGGTCTTAAAGAAGCCAATCCCTACGTGGAAGTATCAATACCATGGTCAAGGGACATCGGCAAAAAAAGATATTAAGGAGCTATATAGTGTCAACATTAAAATTTTGAAAACTTGCAATATCGTTAACCACTTTTCAATAAAGAATTCTTATTTCAACATTCCTATCTTTTGTTAATTATAACAGAAAAAGATTAAGCTGGACTTCTTTTTTAGGCCAGATAGAAGGCTTCTGGTATAGGAGATAAGATCTCCCCAAAGCTCCAACTTCAACCTCGGTTGGAGATAAGATCTTTTCTGAGCTCCAACTTCAACCTCGGTTGGAGATAAGATCTCTTTTGAGCATCAACATCAATAGAAGATAAGATCTTCTTCAATCTCGGCTGAAGATAAGATCTCCCCCGAGCTCCAACTTCAACCTCAACTGGAGATAAGATCTTCCCCGAGCGTCAACATCAATAGGAGATAAGATCTCCTTCAACCTCAGCTGGAGATAAGATCTCCCCCGAGCTCCAACTTCAACCTCGGTTGGAGATAAGATCTCCCCAAAGCTTCAACTTCAACATCAATAGGAGACAAGATCTTCTTCGACCTCGGCTGGAGAGAAGATCTCCTCCGAGCTTCAACTTCAACCTTGGTTGGAGACAAGATCTCCTCCGAGCTTCCACTTCAACATCAACCTCGGTTGGAAACAAAATCTCCTCTGAGCTTTAAACTCAATGGGTGCAGAGCCCAAAAAAAACTTCGATAGTCACCTTTTTTGTACTCCCTTCCTTCGAATTTCAAACTTGAGAGTGGGAAAGATTATTATTAGGGATAAATCCGACTTCCATCGAAGTCCAACCTGATGCTTAGCCTAATGCAACCAGTAATCATGGAAGAGCTTCGATCGAAAATTCTCTTCCAGCGGTCGGACCCCAGTCGAATTCCTCCAACGGCCAAATCTTAGCCAAACTCCTTCAGCCAATCGAACTTGTCAATGATCGAGCCCTAGCCAAACTCCTTCAATGGCTGAACTTCTTCTGGACTCCTCCTTCAGTCGGATTCATCCAGGAGCCAAACTCCTTCTGGATTCCTTCAGTAGTCGGATTCCTCCAGGAGTTGAACTCCTTCCGGATTTCTCCAGCAGTCAAATTTTTTTAGGAGCTGAACTCCTTCCAGATTCCTCCAATAGTCGAATTTCTTCAAGAGATGAACTTCTTTCGGACATCTCCCTCAGTCGGATTTCTTCAGGAACTGAACTTCTTCCAGATTTCTTCTTTAGTTGGATTTCTCTAGGAGCCGAACTCCTTCCAGATTTCTTCAGCAATTAGATTTCTTCAGGAGCCGAACTCCTTCCGAACTCCTCCTTCAGTCAGATTTTCTTAGAAGCCGATCTCCTTCTGAATTTCTTCAGTAGTTGCATTCCTCCAGGAGCCAAACTCCTTCAGTGGTCAAATTTTTCTTCAGGAGTCGAACTTCTTCCGGACATCTTCTTCAGTCAGATTTCTTCAGGGGTTGAACTTCTTCCAAACTCCTTCAACAGTCGGATTTCTTCAGGAGCCAAACTCCTTCCAGATTTCTCGAGCAGTCGAATTTCTTCAGAAGCCAAACTCCTTCCAAACTCCTTCAGCAGTCAGATTTCTCCAAGTGTCGAACTCCTTCTAGATTTCTTCAGTAGTCGAATTCCTCCAGGAGCTGAACTCCTTCCAAACTCCTTCAGAAGTCGAATTTCTTCAGAAGCTGAACTCCTTCCAGATTTCTTCAGCAGTCAAATTTCTCCAGGAGTCAAATTTCTTTTGGATTTCTTCTTCAGTCAAATTTCTTCAGGAGCTAAACTCCTTCCAAACTCCTTCAGTAGTCAGATTTCTCTAGGAGCCAAACTCCTTTTGAATTTTTTCAGCAGTCGGATTCCTCCAAGAGTTGAACTCCTTCTGAACTCTTCCAGCAGTCAGATTTCTTCAGAAGCCAAACTTCTTTTGGACATCTCCTTCAGTCGAATTCCTTCAGGAGCCGAACTCCTTACGGACTTCTCCTTTAGTTGGATTCTGAACACCTACTTCCTCCAGATGATTACAACTATCATTTATCAGTCTGCTATAGGCAACCCCACTATCGAATGGTTACGACCATCATTATCAATCTATTACGAGCGATACCTCTCTCTGTAATAAATTTTACGTGGCCTAAAGTGGCCCACTATCGGACGATTACAACAAACTCCTTCTATAAAATAGGATCCTCCAGATATATTTTCTCTAAGCTCTTGACTCCTCCCCAAAATTCTGCTGAATTCATATCCAAGCACTCCATTTCTATTTGCTAGAAGAGCTGACTTGATCATCAAAGGGTTCTACCGAAGCCACCACCATCGACTCCGGATAGAATTTTATTTTGCAAGTCATCGATGGTGACCTCATCTTCTCCAACTCTAGCTTGATCCAACGTCAATCAGATTCTACACCAACAAAGTCCTTATGCAGTTCCTGCACTATTGACTCCAAAGAAGGATGGTATATGGACGATGTGCATAGATAGCCGTGCTATTAACAAGATCACCATTAAGTATTATTTTTCCATCTCTAGGTTAGATGACATGCTAGATATGATGGCTGGAGCCACTATTTTCTCTAAGATTGATCTCAAAAATGATTACCATCAAGTAAGGATTAGACTGGGAGATGAGTGAAATACTATTTTTAAGATAAAAGATGGTTTATATAAGTGAATGGTGATGCCATTTGGGTTATCCAATGCTCCTAGTACTTTCATAAGATTGATGACCCAAGTACTACAATCATTTATAAGAGTATTTGTAGTCTTATACTTTGATGATATTTTGATCTATAGTCGAACTAGGGAGGACCATCTAGATCATCTCTGAAAAATGTGCCAAGTTCTTAGAATAGAAAGCCTATATGCCGATCCTAAGAAATATGCTTTCAGATGAACCATGTCATGTTCTTAGATTTTATTGTTATCCTTGATGGTGTGTCTGCCGATTCTAAAATAATTAGAGCAATAGTTGAGTAGCCGGTACCCAAGAGCGTGCATGACATATGAAGTTTTCATGGATTAGTAATCTTTTATCATAGGTTCATAAAAAGATTTAGCACCATAGCCGCTCCCATCACTGATTGCATTAGAAAGGAAGATTTTGAATGGACTAAGGCAGCCAATAGAGCCTTCCTAGACATTAAGAATAAAATGACCCATGCCCTAGTCTTACGTCTACCTAATTTTTTCAAAGTTTTTGAAGTAGCATGCGACGCGTTAAGAGTTGGGATTGGTGGTATCCTTAGTCAAGAAGGTCATCTGGTAGCATACTTTAGCAAGAAACTTAATGATTCTAAACTCAAGTATTCTACCTATGACAAAAAGTTTTATACGATAGTCCAAGCCCTAAGATACTGGAGACATTATCTACTATCACAATAATTTATTTTGTACTTAGACCATGAAGCACTCCAATTCCTGAATTTTCAAAAGAAACTGAATCATAGACATGATAGATGGATCGAGTTTTTGCAAGCCTATACTTTTATTTTGAAATACCGTGCGGATGTAGAGAATTGCGTTGTTGATTCCCTAAGTCATCGTCATACTTTATTATCCACCATTAGTATAGAGATTATTGGTTTTGATAAGATTAAAGAAGATTATGAGGAATGTTTAGATTTTAGCAACATACTTACCACTTTATGAAAAGAAACATCTAGAAAATATAGTGAATATATCCTTCAGGATGGTTACTTGTTTAGAGGAGCTAGGCTGTGTATTCACCATACATCATTAAGAGATTTTTTAATTTGGGAACTACACACTGAAGGATTAGCTAGACACTTTGGTAGGAATAAAACCATAAAATTGGTAAAAGTTCAATTCTTTTGGCCAAGCCTGAAAAGAGATGTCACTCGAATTATTGCTCAGTGTAGAATATGTGCCATGGCCAAGCAAAGAAAATAGAACACTAGCCTATATACACCCTTGCCTATACTAAACTATCCTTGGCAAGAAGTTAGCATGGATTTTATTTTAGGCTTACCTAAGATAGTTATGAAGCATATTCCAGTGGTTGCAAATAGGTTTTCAAAAATGGTTTATTTTTTGCCCTATTGCCAAGTGTCCGATGCATCGAAAGTTGCAAGAATATACTTTGATGAGATTGTTAAATTATATGGATTGCCCAAAATTATTATATCTGATAGGAATGTTAGATTCATGAGCTACTTTTGAAAAACTCTATGGCACCTTTTAGGCATAAAATTAAAATTTTCTTCTGCCTTTCACTCGCAAACAAAGGGTCAAACTGAAGTGGTCAATAGGAGTCTTGAAAATTTATTACATTGCTTGACTGAAAAATATATGGGTAACTGGGATCTTTTACTACCCCAAGCTAAATTTGCATATAATAGCTCTATTAATAGATCCATTAGCATGAGTCCATTTGAAGTAATATATAAATATCAACCTAGAAAACTAATGGACCTTATCCCACTACCCATGCATGCTAGGATTTTTGAATCTATAAAGTCATTTGCACAGCATGTCAAGAGTCTACATAAAAAGATCAGTAAAAAAATTAGCATTAGTAATAAAGTTTATAAACAGAATGCAAATTTTCATCGACATTCCCAAGAATTTATGGAAGGAGACTATGTGATGGTTCGAATGAAGCCTAAATAATTTCCATCAGGAACCATGAAGAAGTTACATGCTCGAGGAGTAGATCTCATTGCCTATAAAGAGCCAACTTAGATATCTAGTGAGCCGTTTGAGCTTGAACCAATCTTTAAGAGCGAGCCTGCTCTTGAGTGTCTACCAACCAAAATGTTAGCAAAGCATGATCAGATTGAGAGAATTTTAGATGAGCAGATCATCTCCACCTAGAGTCGAGGCTATCAGTGGTACTTGATTAGATGGTGAGGTCGACCAGAGTTTGAAGATATCTGAATCACTCGAGAAGAGCTACAGCGTATTGATCCCGATTTGCTCGACCATCATTAGAGTGGAGTCAACCCCCACTCGATAGGGTCGAGTTCTTTCCACCCCAAGAGAATTAGTGCAGACACCAGAGCCACCAGAAGTCGGTGATATAATTTAGATTCAATTTTAATCGAAGAAGCCACATCATATTAACTCTATTTCAGTTATTTGATGTCAGTTCTTTTGATTTAGTCAATTAGTTATTTTGATGCTTTTAGTTTTGGGTCCATAGGACTATACTTGGGTTTTTATTGGATTAGTCTTATTCAAAAAGAGACCATCATAAAGAAGTAAGCTTGGTCCACATCATCTTTGGAGCCACCACTCTCCACATGCCCAAGAAGAAAATACACATGCTAACATGTGCCATACCCAAGGATCCTCATACCAAGTTGTGCCAAGCTTCAAGCGCCCACATGGAGTTTCTTTTCTTCTCTAGGATTTCTTAAGAGGCCCGATTTCTTACTTACTTGTTGAAGGACTGATTTCTTTTCCATGGTTTCATAAAAGATAGATATGATATATTATCCTATTTGGAAATTGGGAATAATGTTTTACTTTTTTATTGGGAGGGTGATTTCTTCCTTGTAAAGGATAAGCAATTCCTAAAGAAATGGGACCCTTAGGGTCATGTATAAATCCTTGTATCTTTTATGAATGAAACAATGAATGAATGATTTTATCCATAAATACTTGTGTCAATTGCTTCAAGAGGGAGAGGGTGTGAGACCCAAAATCACTCCACGAGGGGAGGGTGTGAGGCCCATTTTCTTTCTATCCATTTATCCTTCATCTACTTGAGATCTAGTATTCCTACAATCCCGAATCGTCTTTACCATCTACCTATACAAGCCCATTCTATCAAGAAAAGATCTATCTCCAAGATTTTCATCTATCATGCTGAGAGAGAAAGAATGATATATTATTCTACAAATCAAATATTGACAAGGATCTTTATTCCTTCTCAATTGATCTTTGATTTTTACTTATTATTATTCTTTTTAGATTTGACATTGATAAAGACCCAATTCTTTATCGATAGATCTTCTTGGTTAAAAGATTAAGAGCTCTAATCAGGATAGTTTTTTTAACTACCACGATCCAAATTCTTCTTATCTTTTTGGATTTTCTTGTGGGCTTAATTTCTTGCTATCCTTCATTCCATTCATATTTCTTTTTGCATTTATTTATGAGCATATTTAATTTTTGCTATCTGTTTATTGACTTTATTATTACTGGTTGTTTACTAATCTCTAAAATGACATTCATTTGCATCATTTAGATTGATCTTGCTTTGGTTCCATGTCAATCAATCACACCTCCTGAGTAGAGTATAGGCAACTATACTATCTATTCTGGGAATAATATTCCACGATCAGATGTAATTTATTGTTGATGAATAGAAAGAAGCTTGATCTTTTCTTTTCTTTTAGGTTATCCCACATCACTATAAGGCAAGGCTTGTGATGAAAATTACAATCAATGCAAAAGCATTGACTATTAGGAGATTTTTGCCTTTAGCTATGCTAAAATCCATTCAGACACTTCTTGATTTTGCGGCATACTATGATTATGAATCTAGTAAGTGGATGTAAAAACTATCTTTCTAACTGGATATCTTGAGAAAGTTATCTAAATGGAGTAGCCTTTGGATTTTACTTTTAATGATGGAGATCACAAGGTCTGCAAATTACAAAGGTCTATATATAGACTCAAGCAAGCATCTTAGAGTTGGAACATTATTTTCAATGATGTAATCAAATCATTTTATTTCATTAGGGATGAAGAGGAACCATGTGTGTTCAAGAAGTCCAGAGGGAGTATTGCCATATTTCTCATATTCTACATGAATGATATTCTCCTGATTAGGAAAGATGTTCCCATGCTGACTTTGGTTAAAATATGGTTATCTAAGAAATTCTCTATGAAAGATCTTAGGGAAGCATCCTATATTCTTGGGATAAAGGTCTATAAAGATAGATTTAAAAGGATGCTAGGCCTATCATAGAACATGTACATAAAGGAGATATTGAACAAGTTCAACATAGAAAATTCCAAAAAGAAATTTCTATCTTTTAGGTATGGGATTCATTTTTCCAAGAAGATGTGCCCTAACACATCAGAGGAGATAAATCACATGAGCAAGATTTCTTATGCTTTGGCTATAGGAAGCCTCATCTACGCCATGCTATATACTCAACCTAATATAGCTCATGCTATGAGTGTCATAAATTGTGATTAGTTAAATTCAAGCAAGGAGCACTGGAAAAAGCAATGACAAAGATCCTTCAGTACTTGAAAAGGACTAAAGATATATTCTTGGTTTTTGGAGGAGAATTAAGGGTGTGAAGATATATGGATTCAGACTTTATATCTGATATTAGTGATTGGAAGTTAACATCAGGCTGAATTTTCTTATGCAACGGTGGTGCTGTGAGCTAGAAAGGTTTTGAGCAGTCTATCATAGCAGACTCCACCATGGAAGCTAAGTACATCGCTACTTCTAAGGTTGCTGAGGAAGCCTTTTGGTTAAAAAGATTTGTTGTGGAATTGGATATCATGCCATCAGATACCATGACACTATACTACAACACTAATGGTGCCATAGCCCTTGCTAAGGAGATAAGGTCTCACCAGAAATCCAAGCACTTAAAGTGGCAGTTCTACATTATCCATGACTACCTCAAAAAGAAGTACATTAAGGTACAAAAAATTGATTCCACTAATAATGTGGCAAACCTGCTGACTAAGCCAATGGGCCAACAAAAGATTGAAGCCCATATTGAGAAGATAGGACTTAAATTTGTAGTCAATTGACTTTAGTGCAAGTGGAAGATCATTAGATGTATGTCCCAAAAGCCAAGTTGGCAACACTTGTAAACACTCAAAAGGCATAGTTTGTAATTTTTGACTTATTAATATTAGGTTATTTTTTCATTCATGTTTGTATTTTGGTGTCCATAAATTATCCAAGGAATTAACTGATGATGATATATATTTTTAAGAGTTGAGAATTTGAGGCATGTATCATTGATAGTTAATTTCTAAATGCTTCTGATTGAAGGATCATCATGGAGGATGGTGATCAATCTAGTTAGATCGATGCACGAATCACTTTTCTTTCAGATAGATGAATCTTAAATCTATAATATAGAGATACTGGAGCAAAAGTATAGGTAGTTATTAGAGATCAACTTACATGAGCATGACCAATACAAAAAACCACTTGGATATCCACTCACTCATCAGTGACTTACTTAATACTGTAGTAGTGTGAGTAGTCCTTTGACTTGCATTGTCTCAGCTATTCACAATGACGCTACTATAGTTTGATTGCACATATACTTAATCACCTAGCCATTTGGATTCTTGTAGTGTATGTTGGCTACAGTAGGTTCAGATTCACTGTTAGGAGTAGGATGCCCCTAGAAAAAATCTATCGATCTTAGTAAAAAAGAAGAAATCCTATACGATTTACAAAACTAAGTTCACGAAGTCTTCGACTAAAGTAAGTATGAATATCGAAAAAGAGTTTCTACGAAAATTCATAAATAAACTCAGGTCGAGCCATTGTTGTATATGACTGACGTTGAGGTTTGACGAGTTCTCCATGACCTCCATCTAATTGGAACTTATGATAGAAAGATTAAATCATATGATAACTGCCTAGAGATTTAATTATTCTATTCTGCTAGATTACTACTACATATTGCTAGGTGTCACTGGTGGATTGTGAGACTCATCGAATATTATTTTGATAATCGATGACTCTTGATGGGTAGAGTTGGAACCATTCCAACATGTTAAAAGAAGTTTCGATGATATTATAGTAGAAATCTAATCAATGTACTAATATGCTATAAGAAGTATTAAAATTCTTGATATTTAATCTCTATTATTTTGAATTTAATGCTTATTATGTTCTTTTCCTAAAATTATTAATAATAAAAATTTAATCATATATTAAGCCCAACACATGCAGACAAAGCCCAAATCTATCATACAACACGAAAGGCTGGATATGGAAACCAAACTTAAAGCCCAAGCTAGAAGCAAGCCATGGAGCAAACATGCAGAACATAAACAGGACCCAGCGGCTTTTTGGGCATGGACGCGTGGTGCTTTGGTGGTTCACACGCAGAGCACAACAAAAAAACGTCACCCAGCCTGGTTCATGCACGGTGCACAAACATAATGAAGCCAATCCACATGCAGCTTATAGGAATAGTGAAGCTAGTCTACAAGCGGCATATGCGAAAGGAAGCACGCGGTCCACATGTGGCTTATGGGCACAGTAACATCCAATTTTTATTTTATGCGGCGCGATGGTGGGTTCAGTCATAATGGCAGATTTTGCGGATGCATTGGTGAGCGGATTTCAGCAAGAATTCATCTGAACAATACGTGGTTAACTCCTAATCTAACACAAATTCTTCTAATGCCCTACACCTCTCCTCTATAAATAAACCTTAAAAGCCTCACACCACAAGCAGCAGCCGTCCCCTCCTCTCTCTCTCACGCCCCAAGCTCTCTCCCTTCTTCCTTCTTCTTTCTTTCTTCCACAACCAAAAGCCCTCCTATTCTCCACTAATTCTTCTCCTTCTATTGCTGAAGATCTTCTCCTAGTTCATGACAAAGCATCTCCAAAGTTCAAAATGAAGATTTTAGTGAAAAGTATCCCCATGACCGGCTAATCATCATGTTCTTGGGAGATCTCTATAATCTCATTTTGATAGTATTTTCTATTTTAAATTTTTTGTATTCCTTTTCTAACATATAATAAAGATTGATTTTACTTGCTTATATTCTTATGTCTTTATTTTCTTTGCAAGATATTTTAATATAGAATAGTTTATGATCCTTGGAACGAGCCGTGATCTACGGGTATGGTTTATATTCTTGGAATATGTTATCTTTAGATTAAATTTTATTAATTATATCTAAATCAATTTTGACTAGTCTATAATTTTAAGGTTACGGGCCATGCTCTCTAAGATAAGTTATATCTTTATTGATTAGATACCAATGTAAGGCATGTTAAGAAAAATACCAACTATCTAACAAGAAAGTAACTGAGATTCTGAGAATCCATCTTCATATTTGAACTTAATCTTTAATTTTTTTTTAATTTAATTACTTGCTTTTATATTAGTCCAAGTAGTCTTTTAATTAGCTTTTATTTTGCTATTTAACTTAAAATTTAAATCACTCAAATGCAATTAATACGATCCATGCAGATATAATCTCAACTCATGCTATCTATATAGTAGTGAGTTAATCTTTATTTTTGACTATCTATGACAGTAATCAAATTTTGGCACCATTATCGAGATCATGTTTTAGTTGCTTGGAGTCTAAAATAATAATAATAATAATAAATTATTGCTTTATTTTCTTTACAAATTTACTGCTATTTACTCTTTTTAAATTTTTGCCTTATATTGCTTTCTATAAATGGTAGATTTACTTCTTTCTTTAAAAAAATTATGCTTTCTATAATCTAGTGATTTATTACTTTTTATAACTTAAAAAAATTTACTGCTCAGAAAGTAGATTTGATTTCTTACTTTATTTATAGGCTACCTAGTTGCCTTTTAATCTTAGAATAATTTACTTTCCATTTAGTTAGATTTTCTTAATCTCTTCAAATCTAATTAACTTAATTAAAACCTATATTTTATTTTTCTCACTTTAAATAACCTAATATAAAAAGAAACAAAATATATATCTCATAATACTTAATTAATATAGAGAATCCTAAAATACAATAAAAGAACTTAATATATTTGGATACCTTTTCTAATAGTATTGCATCTTTCATAAAATACTTTAAGGCACTTAATCCAATTAAATAAGATAAGATGGGGATTTGATCATCCTTTCTTCGTCAAAAAACTACCATCCTTCATATTACACTGACTTAAACCTTAAACTTAAAATTAATTAAACATTGGCCCTAAGAATTCTCGAGCTCAATAGGACAAGGAATCCTAAAAGTTGAATTAGGTTAAAGTTAGTCAATCTAACTGGTGTCTAAGAAAGTAATTCAAGAACAAGATCCCGAAGGAAGGTGGTTATTTAATTAGTTTCATTCATTTATCAAGCTAATTTAATTAGTATCTAAGAAAAATAATGGAAGGATCCCCACCAACCTTATACTTACTTGGCCGTTGAGTGGCTGATCTTTTACTTGGAGTACTCGAACATGGCCTTAGAACAACTAGGAGCTGTCTAGATTTAGGATAATTCTTAGTCAGAATTGATTACCTAACTTGATTGCTAACTCATATTAAACCTAACAAAACTATTCGTATCTGTTTCTTAGCTTCAGGACTCTCTAAGCTCTTATCTTTAGAATTTCTTTCATATCTTTTATTTTATTTAAAATCTAAAAGTCTAAAAAAAAATTAAAATCTATGTCTGCTCTAAGGTATAATTGCAAGGTGTATGCTTGGGCGTCGCTCATTGCAACCCAAGATTCAACCTTTAGATCCTGAAATTGAAAGAATCCTTAGAGCCAACAAATCGAGAATCATGGACCAAAATTAGGAGAATGATCCACCTAGATAATTGAAAGAGTATTTTACTCCTTCCATGTATACCTACTCTCCTTGCATTCAGGTGCCCTCCAATTAAGATAATTCAATATAAAATCAAGTCAGGTGTCATCCAAATGCTCCCATCATTTTATGGACTTGCTAATGAGGATGCATACAAATATCTAGATGAATTCTTAGAAATTTGTTCAATGGTTAAAATTCAAAATTTCTTTGATGGTTCTCTTAGACTGAAATTATTTTTTTTCTTACTTAGGACAAAGCCAAATATTGGTTGAACTCCTTAGATACAATCACAATTTTAACTTGGGATTAACTTCAGAGAGAATTTCTTAAAAAATATTTTTCAATAGAAAAAAACTAATCAAATAAGAAAGATCATAACTAATTTTTTTCAGTTGGATGGGAAGATGTTTCATGAGACTTGAGAGAGATTGAAAGAATTGATTAGAAAATACCTCCATCATACTATACCTAAATGGCAACTAGTCTAGTGCTTCTATGATAGCTTGATAGAGAAGCACTGGTGAATGGTTGATGCATCATGTGGTGGAATCTTCATGCTAAAAAATGAGCATGAAGCCTAGCAACTATTTAAAAATTTGAGTGAAAATTTATTGCACCACATGTCTGCTGCTAGGAGAGACCCTCCCATGTCTGGACCTAAATGGAGTGGAATTCTTGGAATTGGTAGGTCAATGGACATCCATAGTCGAGTGGATGAATTATCTCAAAAGATAAATAGAATACTGCAAGTGATACCCACCAACATCCCACCCACACCCGTGATAGATGTTTATTCAATATGTTTGAGTCCTGCACATTTAGTTTATGATTGTCCTATTACACCTCAATTCCCTGAATTTATGCATGAATAACAAAATTAAGCATAAACTCAAAATAATTTTAGACTATGATATAACTCTTTCTCCAATACCTATTGAAGGAAATAGTGTAGGATTTGCAGTGCTACTTTTAAAAAAAAATTTAAAAATAGTAAAAATATAGTAAAAAAATAATTAATCTAATTAATTATCTACTGATCATATCAGAATATTAAACCATACTAAGGATCTAAACATAATATGCATGCATTTATATAGATCTGAAAAAATAAAACTATGTAGCAAACTATTTACTACATCTATGTGTTCATAACACAATACCTATTCATGGATAGTCGATCACTACGATCTGATCATCGTTGAGGAGGTCCACTGATCATGATATAACCACATAGATATTTGGCCTTGACGAATCATCCACATGAGGCTCCTGGTACTGATCGGCTCCCCGTGAGTGATAGCTTAACACTGGAGTCTTTTAGGGGCTATTTTGATCGAATAGCTTTGGTCTTCGTCTACAGGTTTTAGGGATGCTTCAGATTGCTGGTACACATAGTAGAGAGATAGAGGAGATTCTCTCTAAAATTTTGTGGGCTTACAATGCTCATAGCTCATGCAATGGCTTCCCGAAACCTAGGTTGAATACCTAGGACTGCACTCATCCTATAAAACTTGCACCCCTTCTCTCTTGGTTTTCTCTCTCTCTCTCGAAGATGATCGAAACCTCTTCCCACACACCAAATGAATCTCACAGAAATCCTCTCTTTAGAATAGGTGTTAGCACACATCCAAAAAAAATTTCCTTTTAATATTTGCGCAAAGAACAACTTCTATGCGTGTGGGAAACCAAAAACTAGTTTGAATGCTAGTTTGAATTCAAAACTCTTTTTAATTCAAACTTCATCCAAACCAATTCAAACATATTTGGGACATTGTGAAGGAGTTGTGCACCTACTCTTCAGCAAGGAAAAGTTCACATGGAACCCCTTTCACGTGGAGATAATTGGCGCACAAGAGAAGGATGGCGCAAGGGATAAGATATGGTTGTTGTCAACTCAAATTTAAACTCATTTTGAATTTGAATGTCAACTAACCATAACTTATCCATGGAAGATCAGGGCATGAGGTATTATGTGTGTGGGAGAAAAGTCACGAGAGAATAAAAAACAAATTCTAAGTGGGAGTGGGACATAGGTGGTGCTTGGGAAGAGAAGACTAGTCAAATTAGTCTTTAAAATTCAAATTTCAACCAACTGAACCAACCCAATCAAAATTAGTTAGGCTCAATTAGAATAAATTAAATTCAACCCATTTAGGCTTAATTAGGCTTAATTAAATTCTAATAAAATTAGAAATTGATCAAACCCAACCTTTGATCAAATCAGGGTTCGAACCTTCCCGGTGTTTAGGTCAACTTATGACCTAATCGGATTAAACCCAACTGAATCCAATTCAATTGGACTTGAATTAAAAATCATAACTCAATCAAATTGAGTTAAAATCACTAATTAAATCTCTCATAATCTCAGAGTTTAAATCTGATAGGTCATCGGATAATAGAGTTCATTGATATGAAATCCTAATCGAAGAGTCTCAGTCCAGTGGGATTCTTGACCCTGGTGTTCAAAATGAATGAAACTTACGATCACAGAGTTCATACTCTTGATCAAAGAATTTCAGACAAGTTATACTCAGTGTCTTAATGCTATAGGATATTTGGTCGAAGAGTCCCAGTCCAATGGGACTCTTGACTATAGCTAACAGATCAGGTAGAAACCTCTAGTATGTGTGACTCCGTAGGTTCGAACCTAAGCCGGTAGCACAGGAACCATTTTCTATACTAATCGAAGTGACCATCTAGCAATGGTACCCAATGTTTGGATAGGTCGAATAGTTACAATTGCAATAATCAGAATCTACGTAAATATGATTACCGTATAATTCATTCCTACGACCTCTGTGCAATAGATGATTCAGGATTAGACTGTCAACCCTAGAAAATATAGCCATGTCGTGTCTCAAAGCAATTAGTTCTGTGACTCCTCACTAAGACTATCCTAGCCAAGGCTTTGCTAAATTGAAACACAATTGAACATAGTTCCTAAAATCAGGAGTGGTCAATCCTATTTTGATACACGCATCGACTCCTCAAGTACTTGATTGTGCCCAGAAATCTTTCATCACTAAATTAAAAATTCAAGTAGTCCAGCATCAAAGCATAGTGACTTGCTTGGAAGTCGCCGTGGTGATCTCAGATCGAAGGGACACTTATACCTATATTCCATCGGAGCTAATTTTGATAGGACAAAAGCTTCGAAGTTGGTCACATTCAGTGTAGATGTATCCATACATCTCACTTGCATGCCATACCAGTATCTCAATACTTCTTGGTTATGAGGACAATCAACCTATATGGTATACAACAATCTATACTTGATAAACATTATCATCCTAAGTAAAAATGTATTATTTGGTCGTAAACTATTTTAAAGATTAAATGATAAATCCTTCTTTGTCAAATCTAGATAGTCCTAAGAACTTCATCACAACATAGGAGTTCATTAGAAGACAAAAAATTTATGATAAAAAATACCAAATATTTTTTATTAATTTATAATTCATATACAATTATAAAAGTATAGCTTAACTATCAATAGGCTGACGATTGACTTTGGAAAACATTCTCAACAATCTTCCACTTGGAATAAAGTCAATCGATACAGTATCTAATATCTATCTTCGACTTGAAGTCGTTGAACTCCTTCACCGCAACAGCTTTAGTGAATGGGTCAGTCATGTTTTTCTTTCCATCGATCTTCTGAAGGTCGACGTCAGCTCGATCCACGATCTCTCAGACAAGATGGTAGCGGCATAGAATATGCTTTATCTGCTGGTGTGCCTTTGGTTTCTTCATCTAAGCAATGTCTCCAAAGTTGTTGCAATATAGCAGAACTGGACCATCAAGGAAGGGTGTTATTTCGAGCTCGGTGATGAATTTTTTCAACCACACCGCTTCTTTGGCAGCATCTGATGCAGCAACATACTCTACCTCACAAACTAAATCGATCATAGTATGCTACTTGAAACTCTTTCAGACAAACCCACCATTAAGGATGAATATATGTCCCGATACACTTTTGCTATCATAATGATCAGACTAAAAACTGGAGTCTGTGAATTCTATAAGTTTCAAGTCTGATTCACCATATACAAGCCACTGGTTCTTAGTATTTCTTAAATACTTTAGGATGGTTTTAACAATCTTCCAGTGGTTCTCTCCTAGATCAGATTGGTATCTACTCACTATTCCTAGTGAGTATATATGCCATATCTAATCGTGTACATGTCATGGCGTACATGATAAAATCCACTGTTGAAGCATATGATATTCTATTTATACGCTTTCTTTGTAGAGATATTGTCAGACAATCTCTCTTTGAAAGAAAAATTTCATAACCTATCAGTAGATAGCCTTTTTTGAAATTCTTCATGCTAAACTATTTCAACATAGTATCAATATACGTAGATTGAGACAATCCAAGTAATCTTTTAAATCTATCTCTATAGATCTTCATTCCTATGATGTAGGAAGCTTCTTTTAGATCTTTCATGAAGAACTGTGATGACAGTCAGATCTTTAATCCTTATAATGCAGGGACATCATTCTCGATTAAGAGAATGTCATCCACATATAATACTAAGAATACAATTATTGGACCATTAGCTCACTTGTATATGCAGGGCTTCTCTTCGTTCTTAACGAAGCCATACGTTTTGATTGTTTTATCAAATCATATGTTCCAGCTCCTAGATGCCTACTTTAGTCCATAAATGGACCTCTAAAGCCTACACACCTTAGACTCATCTATGGACGTGAATCCTTCAAACTGTATCATATATATATCTTCATCTAGCTCTCTATTTAGGAAAGCTATTTTCACATCCATCTGCTAGATTTCATAGTCCAGCTGGACAGTTATGGCAAGTATAATCTAAATGGATTTGAGCATTACCATAGGAGAACGTCTCATCATAGTCAATACCATAATATTGACGATATCCCTTGGCAATCAGATGGGCTTTATAGATCTTCATCTTTTTGCATCCTTTTTTTTTTGAAGACCCACTTACATCCTATAGGTTTAACCCCTTTAGGTGGGTCAACTAATATCCATACATCATTGATCTTCATGGACTCTATTTCGAATTTCATGGCCTCAAGCTATTTCTTAGAGTCTGATCTCTACATTGCATCCATGTAGGTAATCAGATCCTCATCATTCTCATCGCGTTCGATGAAATCCCCATCTCGGATCAAGAAATCATAGTATCTATTCAGTTGATGTGGTACTCTACCAGATCATCTTAAGGATGCATCTACAATAGGCTCTAGGTCTGATCTAATCAGATGCAGCTTAGGTTTAACAATTTGTGTCTATTCTTCCACCTACCGAACTTTATCAGGTTTGACCTTAGAGGCATTAATTCCTTCACCAAGAAACTTCTTTTTCAAAAAAAACTGCCTTAAGGCTGACAAACAATTTTTGCTCATCAGTAAGGTAGAAGTAATAATCTTTGGTTTCTTTTGGATAACCTATAAAACTTTACTTATCAGACCTAGGTCCAAGCTTGTCTGTCATTAAATATTTGACATAAGTCGGACACCCCCAAACCCTAAGGTATGAGAGCACTGGCTTACGCCCTATCCATATCTCATATAGTATTTTATTAACATATTTATTTGGAATCCTATTCAGAATGTAACTGTTAGATATATGTGCCCTAGAAGCCAGAATTGGCTGACAGTTGTAATACACTTCTAGGGGCAAAATTGTAATTTTAACTAATATCAATAAAATGGGTTATTTCTATTACATATGTGTATTTAGTGTCTGTGATACATCCTTTGAGTTAATGGTAATGATAATTCATATTTTCAAGAGTTAAAAATTTAAGACATGAA